>NW_021024880.1:2569964-2595762 GCF_004153795.1 Camellia sinensis | reverse complement strand
ACTTTGCTTCAGAGCAAGTGAAGATGACGTCGTGTTGATGGCCAACTCTTGACCGGTATGATGAGAGATGTAGCGGAGGAGACCGGAACGACTTTTCGCATGTCTTTGTCGATGCTTCGACACATAGGCTGCGGGGGATGGTAACCCAAACTCATAGTTTTTTTGTTTTATCAACACTGACGATATGAACTACATCTGTATATATCCCTATTTGCAGATCGTTGGCAGCCTTGGCGTTGATGCAGCTGGAGTTAGAGACCAGTATGAAAGTGAGAGGTGTGGCTGGATGAGTATTCGGCGGCGTCATTGCCGTTTTTGACGTTATGCATTAGGGGCGAATCAGCGTGCCGAGGCCCTATGGTTTCTAGGTGAAGCGGTTCAGTGCAGACCATGCGGGCTGCTGAATCAATAGTGCTCAGTATGCTCCTCAGCACTTTATGAGGCCACGAAGAGCTATTCTTTTTCAAGAGATCACCAGTTCACGGGAGGGCTTTAATGTGGACTATAATTCAGCGGGGAAGGGGATTTATTCGAACATTCTCATACCAAACACCTTATGGCTCTCCTTGGAGGATAGATGTCATGCTCATGCAGGCAGAGGCAGCAGGTGCCCCTTATAGGAGGGTAGGATCTGGCGAGGAGGGTCGCAGGACTAGAGGGTGCCCCTCCGTGCTGGTCCCGCTGCGCCAGAATTCCGACGAGTTGACATGCTAGTGGATAACCGAGATCCTTACCAGGTTCGATTGAGCCCGCGGCGACGGTGCGGCCTGTTGGCTGCTCAGTCATCGACTGCATCGTAGTTGGATCGCGACTCAAGTTGACCATTTCTATAGTTCGTATTCCATATTTCATTTTAGTATTGTGGATAAATGTTTGAAATACTCTTTCGGTATCCTGGGAGACCTAGTGATCTCCCGCTAGTCACTTGAAAAGATACAAACTCCGGTTTGGGGGTGTCGCGAATTAGCACTTGCCGAGGACAAGTAGTTCAGACACTCAGGGTAAGCTTCTTTAACTAGATCCGAAGATCGGCCTCTACTAACCATGATATCTTGTTTTGAAAACATTATGCGTTCTTATACCGGTTATTATCCTAGAATTACTATGTGATGCGTACAGTAAAAGAAGTATAGACTAAATTGCCTAAGTCGAAACAAAGCATCGCATTTCCGTTTGTTTGGAAAATGGTTTGCATTTTGCTACTCGCGATTAGGCTAAAATACGGATTTCGATGAATTATCCCAATTCAAGCAATCTAACCTTCACGCACAGGCATTCATGCAGTTATATCACATAAGCATATAGCCACATGGTAAGCATGCTATCATGTTAACATTCACACTTATGCGAGAAGCTAAAGCATAAATACTTACATCGTACTCCGTGCCAAAACAGTGAACTAGTTAGTAATCATATGTATGATCCTAATTCATGTTATGGTGGCTAATGTATCTCATACAAAATGTCACTAGAATAGGCTTGGCCAATCTATGAATGGCATGGGAGATGCGACAGATAACATGTATTCAAGTTTGATTTGAAATACTATGCAGTTAGTATGATGCGCCGAACCCGGTGCATGCAATACTGATGAACGATGCACGCATGCATAGCATAAGGATGCTAAATTAAATATGCCCTAGTACTAACCATCAAAGCAGGTAAGTAAAACGAAGAAAGAAATGGGGGTTCGAAGACATGCACATATGCACCCACACTTATTACAAATTTGCCCTCGCTCGGAGGGACCGAAAGAATAATACAATTTAACTAACTATCAAGCTAATTAAATATTACAGACAATTAACTAGTTAAGCAAATTAACTAAGCTAATTAAGCAGTAAAAGCAGCTTCGGGAAGAGGGCCCAATGCATGCGCGCTCGGTTCCGCTCGAAAACCGACCACCATGCACAAGTTTGCCTCTGTTTCCCCTGCTCTGCTCCTCTGAAAATTGCACAACTCCCAAGGTATGCTCCATGGACACTGTGGATCACCACCGACTGAGTGGAAACCCCACCGACCATGTCTGGATGGTCATCGACCATTTGTTAAGCTCTCGGCCATCAATAATTGGTCGATCGGCACTCCATGTAGTCGACCGGCCAAGTCTTCCTGCAGAACCTATTTTGACAGCAGCAGAGGGCAAAACAAGGCATGGCAATGTATTTCAAGCAAATGTGTGCACCAACACATCCCTTATCATGTTTGTGACTCAAAGGGGTATGTTCGTTGATTCTCGGACCACCAATCGTGCATTTCAATGCGTGATGGCCCAAGGAACCAAGTCAGGCATTTTGATTTCAAATGAAATGCAATGCATAGAAACATACCAAGGGGCTTTCAACCTCTATCATGGCTTGATCAAGAGGTGAAAGATACATGCAATGATATGCAACCTAGACATGTGAGCTAGGTGTGCAACATGAGATGCAAACAAGTAAGCATGCAATAGGCACACAACCTAAGCAAACAGGTATGCAAGACATGGAATAACTATGCAAGCTTAACCATGCAAGCATGCAAGGTGCAACATGGACAACATGTTAGGCAACTTAGCCAAGATAATGCGTGCCAAATGCAAAGCGATTGAAGCATGCAACGCATGCAATAGGCTAAGTATATGACAACACATAAGGTGAGCATGCGACAACATGCAAACAATGGACTTATACCAATTTGGGCTGCCCTATACTAGGCCCAAAACAGTGGCCAACATACTAAGGAATGAGAGGCAAAACACACACAAACATGCACATGTTAAGGCCTAAACACTTAAGCATATGGAGACAACTTTTAAGCACACTTAAAAGAGGATAACATGGACATATGGCATACATTATAAGCTCTGAAATCATGTTATAAAATGATGCCAAATCAATCTAAACAAGGAAATCAAAGTATGCAAAGAAAGTCCAAGGTCTAAGGCTCACCAAAGGGGTATTAAACTACCCTTACAAACACCAAACATGGCATGAATTGAACAACTAAAATCAGAGTTTTAGCATGTTAAAACAAAGCCAAAAACACAATGACATGGCATCCTAGAGGCCTAAACATGATGGTATACATGAAGGCACAAACATGGAGCATGAAACACCAACCCTTTAAGGCCTTAAAGGAACTACAATTGCAAGCATACAAACGCACCACAAGGACTGAAATGGCATGGCAAGTGGTTCCAAACCACTGAAACAAAGCAAGGATGGCATGCTAGAGGGGTTAATGCTTAGGGCATACAAGAGAGGTTGCATGGTAGCTATACAAAGAAAAGCATGGACTACCCGAATGACCAAAAACAGACCTTTAGCACATCAAAACAAGCACAAAAGCTTCACAAAACTTGGTCAAAAACAAGCTAGAAGAAGGGTCAAAGCACAAAGCATGTTAAGGCTAAAACATGGCATTACAAGACATGTATGCAAGACATGCATGGTTTGTCTAAACCAAGTAAATACTACCAAATACCTACTGAAACATGGCCAACATGAGTTCAAAAATGGTGCTCACACATGAGGCTTAAATGGCATATATTAAACACAACAAGGAGAGGGGATGTCCCTCTCCTTCTTAGGACCTTAAACCACCATCCTCACCACTGAAATCCCTCAAGATTTCAGCGGTGAGGAGGCCCAAACAAAGTGGTCCCGGAGCTCACCAAAATAGCACAAAAACAGGGCCAAACAAGCCCTAAGAGGGGTCAAACAACCTCAAACAACAAAGTGACCAGAAACAACTATTTAAAGTACTCAAAAACAAGACTTTTATTAGTTATATACAAAGTCTGAAAACAGTCGCAAGATAGGTTAAAAAGCTATGCAAAAATTGGGAAAAATGGGTAAGATTGTTACCCTTGTAGACCTCCTTCACAAACAATGCTCCAGCTGGTTCTTTGAGTTCAAAACCAGTCAAGAACTTCAAGAACAGTTCCCTAGCACCTCAGTAGCCAAGGTAAGGTGTAATGGTGGGTGTTTGTGTGCAATAATAAGACCAAACACACACTTATACACAAAAGAGAGAGAGATATAGAGATGGGGGATATGCAAACGCTAACCCTAATATCAGAGCCCTCTGAAAAAATGTTGTAACCCTAATGGAGAGAGAAGAGGCTCCCTCTTATAGAGATTCACTCTTGCAAACCTTCCAAAACAAGCTAAGCAAGAGTGAAATCCCTCCATACACGTGTATGGAGGGGAGCAAAGTGTATGCCAGCTAGCACAGCTAGCATAAAAATATCTGCAAAAGCAGATGTACAGTGGTCGGCTAGCCAAAAATGCTATTTGACCAAAAAAGATGGCTGGTCGACCACAAAGAGTGCAGGTCAGCCAAACATTTGGCCGATGGCAACAAACCAATGGCCGATAGCCTCAAGCCATGGCCGATGAGGTGTGGGGATGGCCAACAAGCCATTCCCTGCCCTCCAAAGCAAAAACACAAGTGTTTGCTGTAAAACCAGACACAAAGCAGTCGAGTTGAGAGATCCTGAGGCAAGGCGCGTAGCCGAGACCTCCGGGAACTCAAGACGAACACAAATAAGGATGATCACCGAGTGTTCAAACGGTGACATCCAAGTATTGAGGACGGTAAAAAATGGGGTGTCTATAGTTGCCCCTCTTTGACGGAACTCGAAAGTCATAAGAATGACGGGGGTGAGTGTCAAAGCCCAAAGACGACCCATTTTTGACAAGGCCGAAGACTTAGACAAACATGCAAGACAATAAAGATATGCGCCCGAAGGCTGGGGCGAAATGCAACTGAAAATGCAAGAAGCCGAGCATAACTTATGATCATACAAAGAAAACTGTAACGAAGCACATATAATGCAACAACTTTAAGCTAGCACAAACCAAACTATACTATAATGCGGAGAGCGTGCAAGAGAATTATGCAATTCTCGATACGTCTCACTCAGAGGATACAATACCTGTGCGGCTCGTCTGGTTGCCCCAGCTTCAAATGAATCGTACATACAATATCGTGCCTGAAAGAGAAAGAAAACTCAATGGGTACAATATCGTTAGCAACATGCATAACAATGCAATCGAAAGCTGCACGACAATGCAAATGTAGGATTTAAGGTCTCCTTAGACCAAGCGGTGCACAAACAGTGCGATGATATGCAATTGAATCTAATGTAATGCAAATGATATGCAAAATTACAAAACAAATGTAAAAACAATGCAAATAATATGCAAAACATACAAAACTATGTATAAACAATGCAAACGATATGCAATGCAATTGAATCATGATCCAATCATGAGCAGTTCAAAACCACACAAATGTCAAATAGATTGACGGAGATGCAAAGTCCGTCTACCATAGAAATGGTGCCGCAACCCTCAAACCACAATACCAGTAGTGGAATAGGCGCGTACACATGCAGAACTGTGAGTGATGTAGACGGACACATGAACAAGTAATTAGGTGGAATGACATAAGTGAGGCATGCTCTGCTCAGAAAAGATTATGATCCTAATGCTGGATGCAATCGAACTACATTACAATGCAGATATAGTGGATATGGCGCGCGACCGAAACATATCTTGCCTAGGAAAGGCATGTACACATGCAAACCGCGTCTAACACAGAAACAGTGCCGCAACCCTCAAACCAAATACTAGCAGTGGAATAGGCACATACACAAAAGTCTCAGATCCGTGCTTCGACGTGAAAAGTATGGGCACATACCAAACCAAGCTCAACCTAGAAGGGCGCAAGCCATAGCTGGATGTGATGCGGCAAATGCATGCAAGCTGCAATGTAACAAATACAAATATGCAATGGAATGGAATATTTACAATGGATAAGGCCTGCGGCCCAAATCGTATCTTGTCTAGGAAAAGCATGGACATAAACAAGCCACGTCTAACACAGAAAAGGTGCCGCAACCCTTAAACCACAATACCAGCAGTGGAATAGGCATGTACACATGCAAAACTATGATTCGACGTGAAAAGTATGGGTACATACCAGACCAAGCTCAACATGGAAAGGCGCAAGCCATAGATGGGGGTGATGCAGTGAATGCATGATAGCTACAATGCAATATTTACCAATATGCGATGGAATGAAATATATACCGTAAAATGCATGACATATGCAATATTTACAGTGATGCATGACATATGCACTAGTTACAGTGGTATGCATGACATATGCACTATTTACAACGATGCACGACACATGCACTATTTACAATGATGCATGACATATGCGCTATTTACAGCGAAATGCATGACATATGCATGTTTGTTTTTTGTTTTGTTTTTTGAATGCATGACAATGCATGATGAAGGGAAAATGCATGATAATGCATGTTTTTTTTTTTGTGTGTGTTTTTGTTTTTGAAATGCAAATGATGCATGTTGTTTTTGTTATTATCTTTTTTTTTTTTTTGAAATACAAATGATGATGCATGATTTTGAAACGTGCGACAACGCGCAGCTTTTGAGATGCATGACAACGCAAATGATCTTGGAATGCGCGACAACGCGCGGCTTTTGAAATGCATGTGAACTCGAATATGCGACAACGTGCATCGCTTGAAATGCATGGTAATGCATGTGGACTCGAATGCGCGACAACGCGTGTCGCTTGAGATGCATGATAATGCATGTGAGCAGTGCATATCAATGCAAGTTGTGCTTGTTACGACGTGTGTATGCATGCAAAAACCAAAGGTCTTGCATCTTTAGAGGATTTAAGGTCTCCTAGACCGAGCGTGTTTAAGGTCTCCCCAGACCGTTGCGAGGTGCATACAATGCAAGCATAATGACGTATAACCCAACGCGCGTTCATGTCAAAGCGTTGTAAAGCAACACATGTAAGGTGCGTATGACAACGCGTGATGAGGATCATGCATAACAATGCAGACCGATGGATTTAAGGTCTCCCAGACCGAGCGGGTTTAAGGTCTCGCCAGACCGCAGCTGGGGTGCAAAACAATGCGAGTTGTGCGCATGATAATGCGTGTAAACATGCATAACAATGCAATGTATCTGAAGTAGTTCCCAAACCTTTGCAAGGTACAAAAAGGATACGAAAAGGATACACCTTGCACGTATTCGAGGATCGCACACAGAAGACACAGCCCGAGGTCAAAACGGAGACCGGTTAGGCTTCGAAAATGCCTTCTTTTGCACTTTCTTGAGCAATGGTGACCCCAAACCACACATATCACCCAAACAAGGTTGTAGGAGGCTCACCGGCCATCAGGGGAGGTCACCGGCCATCCACCGGCCACAAAAATTGTCCACCGACCAAATATTTGGCCGACCGGCCAACAGTGCCTGAATCGGGGCAGTTTGGTCTTTTGGCCTCGGGTCTTTTAAAATAGGGCTTCTAGCCCTATTTTCTTCACTTTCTCTTGTTTGAAATCTCACCCTCTCTCTCTAGATCATTTTCCTCCCTTAATTCTCCCATTTTCCTCGGTTTTAGGGCCCATTTCGTCGTTCGATTCGCGAATACCTTTGCGTTTTGAATGTTTTGAACCGAACGAAACTTCGTTTCGGTGTCTCTTTCGTGATTTTCACCACTCGGGGCTTGTTTCCCTCGGGTTTCTCTTGTTTTCCATGCCTTTTCCACACTTCGACTTTTCCGGCCATTTTCCGCCCTCCCGAGGTTGACTTTCCGTTGACCTTTCGCATTCTAGCCCAGTTTTCCCTCTTCCGGCCATTTTCACACTACTCTTGGCATGGCAGATGATCTTCCACAGGGCGGGACTCCCCTGGAGCATGAGATGGATCCCGAGGCCGAGCTCTTGCCCTTGAGCATCCGTCTGTTCAACCCGGCGACCTACCGGCTGGCGATTCACGTGCTTCCTCCTAACGGACTTTGCCAGTTCCGGAGTTTTGACAGGGCAGTGCCTCCAGAGCTTCTCCTGTGCGAGCCGGAGTCACATCTATCATACAGCGCGTCCGAGGTGTATTCTTCCCCGTTTCATTTTTGTAATGTAGAACACTTAACTGCCATAGTTGATTATGTTCTTTAACTGCTTAGCCCGGATGCACCGATACATTATATACTATAGTTGACTGTGAACACACTTGCACCTGGTATCTGTTCGAACTTGAAAACGTGTGCACACGCTATATTTGTACGGACCCACTCAAACACGCTGACACATCACATGTTGTAGTTTACTGCAAGCACACCGGCACCCGATATTTGTTTGAACTTGAGAACGTGCACACACGCTGTATTGTCACCAATTCTGAATGTTCTTCAAAACTGTATATTGAATATTGCTTTGCAGCTGTTGTTTTTTAATACAGGGGGATTCCTATACCTGCCGGGGGTATGGGAATGTCATGGCCCGTAGATGGTATATGGAGCTACCGGACGCGGTCCGCCATATCGTAGACTAGGCCGGCTTCGGTGCCTTCTGCAGGGGACTTTCTAGACTTACCGCGAGCAGACCTCTGCTTGCCGCTCTGGTGGAGAAGTGGTGGGAAACCACCGATTCCTTCCACTTTTCCGCCACGGGAGATATGACGATGACTCCCTATGACTTCTAGATGCTCACCGGCATCGGGGTAGGGGGTGATCCAATCCCCTTTGACACAGACATAGATGAGTGGGAGGCCGCTCAGATGTACTTGCTTGGCGACCTACCGCCTTTTGCTCGTCTAAGCTTCGTTAGACACTCGTGGTTCGAGGACCGCTTCAGGATTCAGCTAGCCTTAGCTGAGGAGGCTCCGATGACTCAGGAGGAAGTGGAGAACTACGCGTGCGGCTTCCTTATGTTCTTACAGGGGACGACCATCTTTGCTGACTGGGCGAACACTGTGCCCCTCTATTGGTTAAGCGCCCTGGTGGACGTGACTAGGATCCTGCACTATGACTGGGGTGGGGCAGCCTTGGCCACACTCTATGGGTACGTGAGCTCATCCTCACGATGCAGCAGGTAGTTGCTCGGAGGCTACTAGCAAGCTTGGGAGGTACATCTTCTTCCTCTTTTTTACATTTCTGCTCTACATTACCTGTATTTTGTACACTGCACACACTGCGGTTTGCCTCACGCTAGCCGTATACTGCACACACGGTACACATATAATCTGCTTTACACTGACTATACACTACACACACTGTACATTCTGCACAATCTACTGCACAACATACGGTTCTGCCATTTCTACTTTATTCTGCATTCTGCTTTATCTGATAAGCGTACTAATATTTGCCCTGCAGTTGTGGTTCTACCCCTACTTCCCGAGGCTTGCGCCAGTGCCTAACGTGGAGACTTCCCTCGGTATTCCATTCTCCCGACGCTTCGACGTGAGGTGTGTGCGGAGACCTCAGGAGACATTCATATTCTTCTGCCGCTACTTCGACACCATCACTCCCGCAGAGGTATGTTCAACTTTAGAGTTTATTTCAGCTTCGCTTTGCACTGTATGTTCAATAACAGTAGATAATAAACTGCATTTCGCTTACAGATCACCTGGCAGCCTTGGGCCCCATTGCCAGCCGGGATTCGGGAGCGATTTGTCGGTGCGGAGGAGACTGCCCGCTTCAGACTTCTATTGAAGGGCCTTGTCTGTCGAGCCTGGCACCTGGGTGAGCGCTTCTTGCGCCAGACCCTGGGTTTGTCAGAGCAGATAGTCCCGGTTCACCCTCCTAACCATATAAGAGACACCGAGAGGTTCACTCCTGAGCAGATGGCTGATTACACGATCGGTTGGGACTCGATACGCTTCAGAGGCATAGGCGACTACACATAGTACGTCCGGACCTACATCATGCGGCCTTTGAGTAGTGGCCGTTGAGTTGAGAGAGAGAGGCCTGCGGCGCCGGTAGCTAGAGTAGGAGCGGGAGCACCGAGAGTGGCTCGGGTCCGTGGTAGGATTGAAGCTCGGAAAGGACGGGGGACTAGTTGGCCAGCACTGCCCACGATGATGACATTCCGAGGGCAGGGTGGGGAGATCTATCAGATCCCCTTCGCTCCCCCTCTGGCTGATCATGAGTTAGTCGGGTTGTACGACTTACCCCCGGTATGTACTTTTGCATTTTGCATCCTACATTGTCATTTCGTTTCATTCTTCTTGATATTCCGCAGAATACTGATACTTCTAACACTTTTGCAGGCTTCTTCTTAGTACACTCGTCAGTCCGTGGAGTTGAACGCCTCCATGATGGGGGTGCTACAGCGGAGCTTCGACCTGCTGGCCATCTACAGTATTCCGGTATGTTCTTCTGACCACAGTCTCAAACCATACATAAACTGTTTCACATAATCTGATGCATCGCGCTGTCAACACAACACTCGATACACGGCTCTCACGGCATCTGATACACTGTAGCCCATAGACTATTCACAGCATTACTCGCGGCATTCATACACTGCACTCAGTCACTGCATTCTGTACCGACACACTGTTTATAGCATTCATACACTGTACTCACACACTGTATTCGACATTCATACCCTGCTTTACGTAGCATACTGATGCGTTTGCCATTTGTATATTTTCAGCCTCCATTCCAGATGCCGGCCGCAAGAGGTGCTCCAGCTGGGCCTTCTATTCTCGCTCGAGGAGGAGGGCGAGGTGGCACAGTATTCCCCCGCACCAAAGTGGGGTGCACTCATGTCGGGAGTAGCTCTCGGGCACCAGTTCCTGATGATGACGAGTCCGAGGCGGAGGCAGAGTCGTCCGAGGAGGAGCCCGAAGATGGCTCGGACTCAGATGACGGTGTTGATTACATTGCTCCTGGACCTTCGTCCAGGAAGAGGACGAGGACAGAACCGTAGGCTTGAGACCACTGATGCTGATCTAGATTTCTGATGCTTTTCTTCTTTTTGTTTTGCTTTTCCTTTTGTTGGTAACTTGAGTACCTTATACCACCGCAGGCAGGTCTTTGTTTTCTCCAAAACTTTATACTTCAAAACATGATCAAATGACACAAACTTTTTATCTGAAAAAGTGTTACATTGATACATTTCATACACTGCATCGCATTGCATCATATTACACCTCAATGTAAATGAGATTGATCTCCTGTCTAAAAAATCAAACACTTGTATTGTAATAACCAGATAATGGACCGGCCAACAGCAAAACAACTCAAACAAACCACTGCCCATTTTGAACACTCGGCTCGTAACACAGTGCTTGGTTTAATCTGCATACAGCCCACACAGCTCACAACTGATTCTAAACACTACTCATTCTGAACTTCATAGCCCAAAACACAGTATTCTTAGTTCATTCTGCACGCGGTGAAAACAGTCTGAATCTGAAAAGACGGAATACAAAGATAGAATCAGCAGAAGCTGAAACACACTCAGATGCAATCCGGAACCAACATGTTCACTGTTTCCAAGTGACCCGGGTTGAACCCCTGCAGTTTTACAAAAGAACCAAACCTGTTTTGCAGAAATGTGGAGAATGGCACAGCACTCTGAGGACAAAACGATTTTAGAAAAAAGGTTTTCAACCGAGTACTGAGCCTACGACTGAACACAGTGAAAAAGACTCAATAACGAAAAACAAAAGGTAAACAACCTAAACACAATGAAACACGCTCGGAACCGACTCAAAGCAAGAGTTAAGGTAAACAAAGCAAAAGACACGACACATAGACGCGTTATAAAAACGAGAGACTTCTCAGATCACGAGGAGCCAGTTTCTCTGGGTATTATTTCCCACCCTCTTCCCATTTGTGATTCTGACACCACTCGGCCCTCAGGCTCGGTTTTTCTCTCAAAACCCCTTTTGCTCACTTTTCTCTCGACTTACACCCCTCTATTCTTCACTCTCTCATTCTTCATCCCTCCCCAGATATGGTCGGCGAATAAACAAGAGGTTGTGGGTTCGTGCCCAACACTGATAGCTCGCAGTTATTTCCTCCGGTGACGTCTAGTCGATGTTCTTGATAAGGGAGTGGAGTATCTTGATCCATTCTGGTTCGTGCTTCGTACTTGGCTCGATACCTTGTTGCTCGGAGGTTAAGAGAGCTTTCAGCCCTTTGTTGACAGCTTCAGCCGTGCCCTTCTGGCATGTAGAGTGCCTTTCTTGGCAAGTATGTTAAAAATGGGGGAAAGACAGGAAGCCTGACTCAACTGTGCCCCTAGTGCATTATTTTGACCATTTTTGTTCTTGGCTTTCTACTAAAACAATTTTGACCAAGATGAGAGTTAGATTAACATGCTTGTTCAATTTTTGATTTGAAATCATGCAAGTTAGGCTATGAGCGCTGAAAATTTTCCTTTTTTGGGTCCAAGAAAATAGTCCAGTTTTGGAAAGTGAAATAATTTTCGAGAGAATAGTCAACCTCAGTAAAAAAAATCTCAAAAATCATTTTGGCAAACAGCCAGTGCTCAACGAGCATGAAACTTACTCTCGAGATGTACAACCTTGGATCGGAGGCAATGGAAAATTGCCCCTTGTTCCAAAGGGCACAGCATGGCAACGGAAAGTTTCCCCTGGTTTGGATGGCGACTCAAGGCCACGGAAAGTTGCCCCTTGTGTGGATAACGCTGCAGCATACTGTAGTCAGTCCCCATGAGTGATGATCGCAACCGAACTCTCAGATACAGAGAAGACGAAGATGGTCAAAACAAATATATGGACACAGTTACTTTGAAAGTGCATGGGGCTGGACTTCAGGATGAAGTTGCCTACATATCCCAAAAATGGGAATCAAGCCTTACGTAGTTCCGGTTAAGGTACACTCGTGTATTAACCCTCACTTTTTTATGCTCTAACTTTTGCCATGGCCGCCCTTTGCGGGTTTTCAACCTTGCGAGCTTTGTTCTTCTTTTCTTTTCCATTCTTTTGTATTTTCTTTTTCTTTTTCATCTTTTCTTTTCATTTTCTTCATTTTTTTTTCTTTTCTTTTTACATTTTCTTTTTTTGTATTTTTCTCTTGCTCTAACTTTTGTCTGGGTCGCCCTTCCGGGTTTTCGGCCCAGCAAGCCTCTCAAAAGGTAAAAGTGTAACAAGTCCATGCCAAATGGTTTTAGGGTTTCGAAGCCATCCGTATCCAGGAGGGCGGCTGTTGTATTGACTTGGAGAAGGATCCATCTTCGGCCCTTCGAGCACATCGGACATTTTTGCCCCTAGTCCGAGGGGTGCTTCTGTTCTAGCTTCACAAGCTTCTTCTGATGAGGCCCGATCTTCTTGATCTGACTTTCTTGGCCTCTCGTTCGAGGGTTGCTTCAAATTTGGCCACGCAGGCTTCATGTTGTAGTCGACCGTTGAACCTTCTGAACTAAGGTCCAAGGTTTGAAAGCAAGCGCTCAAGTCTCGAGGCTAAGAGCGGTCCTAAGCTGCACAATCTCAAGAGCGATTCCACACAGGTCTTCGCAGGACCACACAAAACATTTTGTTTTTGAAAGTTTTTAAGAAGCGACAAATCGCTCGCGCTGAAGATAGTGTGGAACCAATCTGGATCAAGCCAGGGTCTTTCTCAGTGCTCACGTTAACAAACATGATTTCATTCATTAAAGGCTTATCACACCTCTCTTTTTTTCAATTTGATCAAAGTTTTGCAAATCCCGAGGAATTCCTTCCTCTTCGTTTTCAACATCACAATGTTGGAAAAAAGTTTTGAACAACTTAGGTCAATGTAATGAATTCGAGGTGCAGAAGAGTAAGTGAGATGCTCCGCCGTTTCATTCAAATGCTCTGGTACAACTAGCTCAAAGTAGTAATAAGCATGGAAACATGATAGCCACAGTTGTTTCATTCAGATTTCCTGGTTGCAACTGGCTCCATAGCAGAGACAAACTCAAAAGAAAGCAAAAGGATAATTACAAAACAAAATAATGATATCCGAGGCAACAACCCTAGAATCACCTGATTTCTATACAATGGGATTGACTCGACACAACAAGATAGATCCTTAAGCGAAAAGACTGACTCAAGGCAATGAGACAGACCCAAAACAAAGCAAAGAACTGACTCAACACCCAAGCCAGAAATTACAAAACTATATTCGCAAATGCTCCCGACAGTGCGTGCCAAACGCCACATCTAAAATACACCGAGCACCGCCCGCAGGTGGTCCAACCCTTGATCACATACTCGCAGTATCCTCGAAGTCCAACAACTCAGTGGTAACAGACTTTGCTGAGGTGGGTGGGAGGATGACCTTATTGTCGATCAAATCTTGCACTTTGTGGCGAAGGCGGAAACAACCGTTGATGCTGTGACCGGTTTGCTGATGGTATGCGCAGTACAAGGCAGCATCATGTGTAAGAGGGAGATTCTTCGGGAGAGGTCAAGGTTCGAGGGGTTTAAGATGCCCCTTTTTTGCCAAAATTTGAAAAGCCCTAGACAAAGGCAGGCAGAGGGCGTGAAAGAATCTGCACCATCGAGGCATGTATTTCGAAGTCTGAGGGTTCTTGCTAGACGCACTAGCGAAAGGGTCGGCAGGCACTGCCTTGGCTTTCTGATCTTTTCCTAGTGCAAGGTTGGGAGCGGAAGGAACTATTCTGGCATGACGGGGCCTATCCCAATTTTTCGCCTGGCTTGAACTGCCCTGGACTGGAGTGGGGAAAGAATCATCCACAGCTTTAGTCATGACTGCGAATACTTGCTGCTTATTCATTCCCCCGGCTTTCAAAGCCTTGACTGCCCACAGCAGTTGTTCAACGGGATCAGCATCTGTTCCCACTTTATTCTTACCTCTAGCCTCAGCCTGATCGAGGGTTTGGATTGCTATATCAGAGCGGAACTCGGTTGTTGTTGACATGTCGTTGCCATAGCTTAGGACAGCCTCAGGCTAGCTGAGCTCGATCACAATTCGTCCGAGCAGTGGGGGCTCCTGTGGTATGAAATTCCCGGCATATGGTGCAGTTGGTGGTGAAGCCGACATTCCATAGGCCAGTTCGGCCACAGATCTCTGGATGTCGCCGATCATTCCTATCAATTTAAACGTGGTGGGCTCACGAGCTTGAAACAACTGGGGCTCCCAGATCGGGCGCGCGACTGGCGACCTGGGCGGATGTGGTATTTCGACATTGGGCTCATGCCACAAGATGGTTCCTCGGTCCAGTGCGGCTACCATAACCATGATTTCTTCTGAACTCTGCGTCATTATAAGTCCGCTGAACTGAACGGTGATGATGCAACCGGTGATTGACGGATCAGACGTCTGCCTTGCCTCAGTGAAGGAGAACACCAAATCTCTGAACCCAAATCTCTTAACTGAAAGGGAAAACAAGCAGCATTTTAGCCCAGACGGAACAGACACAGGCATAGCTAAATAACTGTACTCTACTACTGATCACTGTTCCCCAAAAAACCGAACCTGATACCCGCAGATATAGCCGATTTCCCAAAACACTGATACTGATGTCCTCAGGCCTGGTACTAAACATGCAAACTGACATGTGCGTTCCTGTATAGATACACTCTAAAAGCACAAAGCAAGTAAATGAGAACCAAAACACCCCTATGTTGGGGTAGGGTTTCCCTGTCCTATTTTGTCAGGAGCTAGGGTTTCACTACGCACGCAGCGGTTTCACACAACCTACAATCGAGTATGCAACGTGTCCTAGCTTGGAATGGTCACTACGGATTTTGATATGCACTAGGTCAAATGGTCAAAAACGGTGCCCTGGTAAAATCGGGGTTTGTGTTCCCATACTGGCAGAGCCGCAACCGGTCAACCTTATGGCACGCTTCTCAAAGCGAGCCTCCAGCAAACCGTTCAGGAATAGCAGATGGCCAAGACGGTGTCCTAGGCGTACCAATGCACATGCAATGCAAAGAAACACATAAGTGTAGTCAAAACAAGATATCATGAGTTCAAGTCAAGTTCTCTAAATCCCCAGCAGAGTCGCCAGAAACAGTAGACGTCCCCGAATGTCCTCGGAGGATAAATCCCGTTTCGTTCGTTTATAGGCTCGCTACAGTTCGGACTCAAATCGTCACGGTTCTTAATCTGAACCAAAGAGTCCAAATCCGGCAAATCGTTTTAGAAAATAGATTTTTAGAAAGAAGTGCCAAACATGGACTGTTTTTCTAGATACAGAATCACCACCTAAATATTTTTTATGTGGGAATTTAGGAAACCCTGACTCGTTAGCCTAAGGCCATGTGTCCGTCATCACCAAAGTTGCCTCGGCTCGGGAACTTAGGTACGATTGGGGAAGATCAGCAATGAGAACCCCCTCTCGCCCAATCCGAAGATCGGCCTCTACTAACCATGATATCTTGTTTTGAAAACATTATGCGTTCTTATACCGATTATTAGCCTAGAATTACTATGTGATGCGTACAGGGAAACAAGTATAGACTAAATTGCCTAAGTCGGAACAAAGCATCGCATTTCCGTTTGTTTGGAAAATAGTTTGAATTTTGCTACTCGCGAGTAGGCTAAAATACGGATTTCGATGAATTATCCCAATTCAAGCAATCCAACCTTCACCCACAGGCATTCATGCAATTATATCACATAAGCATATAGTCACATGGTAAGCATGCTATCATGTTAACATTCACACCCATGCGACATGCTAAAGCATAAATACTTACATCATACTCTGTGCCAAAACAGTGAACTAGTTAGTAATCATATGCATGATCCTAATTCATGTTAAGGTGGCTAATGTATCTCATACAAAATGTCACTAAAATAGGCTTGGCTAATCTATGAATGGCATGTGAGATGTGATAGATAACATGTATTCAAGTTTGATTTGAAATACTATGCAGTTAGTATGATGCGCTGAGCCCGGTGCATGCAATACTGATGAACGATGCACGCATGCATAGCATAAGGATGCTAAATTAAATATGCCCGAGTACTAACCATCAAAGAAGGTAAGTAAAAGGGAGAAAGAAATGGGGGTTGGAAGACATGCACATACGCACCCACACTTATTACAAATTTGCCCTCGCTCGGAGGGACCGAAAGAATAATACAATTTAACTAACTATCAAGCTAATTAAATATTACAGACAATTAACTAGTTAAGCCAATTACCTAAGCTAATTAAGCAGTAAAAGCAGCCTGAAGAAGAGGCCCAATGCATGCATCCTCGGTTCCGCTCGAAAATCCACCACCATGCACAAGTTTGCCAATGTTTCCCCTGCTCTGCTCCTCTGAAAATTGCATAACTCCAAAGGTATGCTCCATGGACACTGTGGATCACTACCGACCAAGTGGAAACCCCACCGACCATGTCCGGATGGTCATTGACCATTTTTTGAGTTCTCGGCCATCAATAATTGGTCGGTCGGCACTCCATGTAGTCGACTGGCCAAGTCTTCCTGCAGAACCTGTTTTGACAGCAGCAGAGAGCAAAATAAGGCATGGCAATGTTTTTCAAGCAAATGTGTGCACCAACACATCCCTTATCATGTTTGTGACTCAAAGGGGTATGTTCCTTGATTCTCGGACCACCAATCGCGCATTTCAATGCGTGATGGCCCATGGAACCAAGTCATGCATCTTGATTTCAAATGAAATGCAATGGATAGAAACATACCAAGGGGCTTTCAACCTCTATCATGGCTTGATCAAGAGGTGAATGATGCATGCAATGATATGCAACCTAGACATGTGAGCTAAGTGTGCAACATGAGATGCAAACAAGTAAGCATGCAATAGGCACAACCTAAGCAAATAAGTATGCAAGACATGGAATAACTATGCAAGCTTAACCATGCAAGCATGCAAGGTGCAACATGGACAACATGTTAGGCAACTTAGCCAAGATAATGCGTGCCAAATGCAAAGCGATTGAAGCATGCAACACATGCAATAGGCTAAGTATATGACAACACATAAGGTGAGCATGCGACAACATGCAAACAATGGACTTATACCAATTTGGGCAGCCCTATACTAGGCCCAAAACAGTGGCCAACATACTAAGGAATGAGAGGCAAAACACACACAAACATGCACATGTTAAGGCCTAAACACTTAAGCATATGGAGACAACTTTTAAAAACACTTAAAAGAGGATAACATGGACATATGGCATACATTATAAGCTCTGAAATCATGTTATAAAATGATGCCAAATCAATCTAAACAAGGCAATCAAAGTATGCAAACAAAGTCCAAGGTCTAAGGCTCACCAAAGGGGTATTGAACTACCCTTAACAAAACCAAACTTGCCATGAATTGAACAACTAAAATCAAAGTTTTAGCATGTTAAAACAAAGCCAAAAACACAATGACATGGCATCCTAGAGGCCTAAACATGATGGTATACATGAAGGCACAAACATGGAGCACGAAACACCAACCCTTTAAGGCCATAAAGGAACACCAAATGCAAGCGTACAAATGCACCACAAGGACTGAAATGGCATGGCGAGTGGTTCCAAACCACTGAAACAAAGCAAGGATGGCATTCTAGTGGGGTTAATGCTTAGGGCATACAAGAGAGGTTGCATGGTAGCTATACAAAACAAAGCATGGACTACCCGAATGACCAAAAATAGACCTTTAGCACATCAAAACAAGCACAAAAGCTTCACAAAACTTGGTCAAAAACATGCTAGAAGAAGGCTCAAAGCACAAAGCATGTTATGGCTAAAACATTGCATTACAAGACATGTATGCAAGGCATACATGGTGTGTCTAAACCAAGTAAAAATATAGGTAAAACATGGCAAAATACTACCAAATACCTACTGAAACATGGCCAACATGAGTTCAAAAATGGTGATCACACATGAGGCTTAAATGGCATATATTAAAGACAACAGGGAGAGGGGCTGGCCCTCTCCTTCTTAGGACCTTAAACCACCATCCTCACCACTGAAATCCCTCAAGATTTCAGCGGTGAGGAGGCCCAAACAAGGTGGTCCCGGAGCTCACCAAAATAGCCCAAAAATGGGGCCAAACAAGCCCTAAGAGGGGTAAAACAACCTCAAACAACAAAGTGACCTCAAACAACTATTTAAAGTACTCAAAAACAAGACTTTTATTAGTTCTATACAAAGTCTGAAAAAACTTGCAAGATAGGTTAAAAAGCTTTGCAAAAAAGGGGAAAAAGGGGTAAGATTGTTACCCTTGTAGACCTCCTTCACAAACAATGCTCCAGCTGGTTCTTCGAGTTCAAAACTAGTCAACAACTTCAAGAACAGCTCCCTAGCACCTCAGTAGCCAAGGTAAGGTGTAATGGTGGGTGTTTGTGTGCAATAATAAGACCAAACACACACTTATACACAAAAGAGAGAGAGATATAGAGATGGGGGATATGCAAACCCTAACCCTAATATCAGAGCCCTCTGAAAAAATGTTGTAACCCTAATAGAGAGAGAAGAGGCTCCCTCTTATAGAGATTCACTCTTGCAAACCTTCCAAAACAAGCTAAGCAAGAGTGAAATCCCTCCATATACGTGTATGGAGCGGAGCAAAGTGTATGCCAGCTAGCACAGCTGGCATAAAAAAATCTGCAGAAGTAGATGTACAGTGGTCGGCCAGCAAAAAATGCTATTTGACCAAAAAAGATGGTCGGTCGACCACAAAGAGTGCCGGTCGGCCAAACATTTGGCCGATGGCAACAAACCAATGGCCAGTAGCCTCAAGCCATGGCTGGTGAGGTGTGGGGATGGGCAACAAGCCATTCCCTACCCTCCAAAGCAAAAACACAAGTGTTTGGTGCAAAACTAGACACAAAACAGTCGAGTTGAAAGATCCTGAGGCAAGGTGCGTAGCTGAGACCTCCGAGAACTCAAGATGAACACAAACAAGGATGATCACTGAGTGTTCAAACGGTGACGTCCAAGTCTTGAGGACGGTCAAAAATGGGTTGTCTACAGCCACATTGGTGGCCGGCAATAGTTATTGAAGGCCGGCAGGTGGTCGGCGGCTTCCTCTCGTGGCTGGCAAGTGGCCAGTGGCCTCTCCTGGAGTCCTGATGCTGTTTTGTGTCCTTCGTTTCAAAGAAATGTAGGGATTGTTCACTGTTGGGTTCAGAATGTCCCCATAGAAGCTCAAAATCGTGTTTTTGATGCATGATATTCGTCACTTTTCAACATGAACGAGGTGTATCCTTTAAACATATTGTAACTCTTCCAAGAGGTAAATTGGAAGTTGTTTGTCAAATCATGCTTTTGTACATGCATTTCACGTTGTTGCATGAATATGCATTTCGTGTTGTTGCATTTCACCTTGTTTTATCAATATGCGTTTCATTTCGCTTCCTTGCGTAAGGTATGCATTTCATGGATATTGCATGCGCATCCTACATCATGCTATATGTTACACTTAGAATATGCTCACGCTAATGTATCACGCATAGAATATGCTCCCATTACAAATCACGCATAGAATATGCTTCTGCTTTTGTTTCTAGCATAGAACATGCCATTAACATTATATCTCTATTGTTTGTCTTGCATAAAACATGCATTCCTATTGAATCACACTTGTTAGGTTTCTTTCATACAAATGCACGATATTGTATGTACGATTCATTCAAGGAAATTTACGAGATTGTATGTATGGTTCATTCGAGGAAATGCACGATATTATATGTATAGTTCATTCAGAGGAGTTCCAGGTAAAATTGTTCGTGCCCTTCGGATCGTATCCTTTTACCATTTCCTCCTCTCGCGTGCAATGCATTAGGATTGCAAATCGGTTAAAAACATTCTAGTGCATCCTGGTGTTCACACCACCTCTTTCTCCTCTCGCGTGCAACATGCTAGGATTACCCATTGGTTAAAAACATTCGAATGCGTCTCAATGTTCACACCACCCATTCCTTCTCTCACGTGCAATGCATTATGATTGTAAATCAGTTAAAAACACCGGGGTGCATCCCGGTGTTCACACCACCCCTTCCTCCTCTCGCGTGAGACGTGTTAAATTTGCAAATTGGTTAAAAACATTCGGGTGCATCCTGGTGTTCACACCACCCTTCCTCCTCTCGCGTGCAATGCGTTAGGATTACAAATTGATTAAAAACATCGGGGTGCATCCCGATGTTCACACCACCCCTTCCTCCTCTGACGTGCAGCGCGTTAGGATTGCAAATCGGTTAAAAACATTCAGGTGCATCCTGGTGTTCACACCACCTTTTCCTCCTCGCGCGTCAACACGTTAGGATTACCCATCAGTTAAAAACATTTGGATGTATCCCGATGTTCACACCACCCCTTCATCCTCTCGCATGCAACGCGTTAGGATTGCCAATTCGTTAAAAACATTCGGGTGTATCCCAGTGTTCTCACCACCCCTTCCTTCTCTCGCGTGAGACGCGTTAGGATTGCAAATTAGTTAAAAACATTCGGGTGCCTCTCGGTGTTCACACCACCCCTACCTCCTCTCGCGTGAGACGCGTTAAGATTGCAAATCAGTTACAAACATTCGGGTGAGTCCCAGTGTTCACACCACCCTTCCTTCTCTTGCGTGCAACGCGTTAGGATTGCAAATCTGTTAAAAACATTCGGGTGCGTCCCGGTGTTCACACCACCCCTCCCTCCTCTTGCATGCAACGCGTTAGGATTACAAATCGGTTAAAAACATTCGGGTGCGTCCCGGTGTTCACACCACCCCTACCTCCTCTCGTATGCAACGCGTTAGGATTGCAAATCGGTTAAAAACATTCGGGTGCATCCTGGTGTTCACACCACCTCTTTCTCCTCTCGCGTGCAACATGCTAGGATTACCCCCATCCATTGGTTAAAAACATTCGGGTGCGTCCCAATGTTCAAACCACCCATCTATACAACTTCTATTTTGTACATTCTTTCGACAAAAATAGTAGCTCAGCTTTTTCACGCCCCCTTTCAAATGGTTTGAAAGAAATCCCTACAATTTGGACTCCCACAGTTCTGAATCTAATCTCACAAGCATAATGTGAAATTGATAATCACCAAAGAGTCCAAATCTGACAAATCTATTGGAAAATTGATTTTAGAATCGAAAATGCCAAAATTGGACTACTTTGCTAGATACAGAATCGCCACCTAAATATTTTATTTTAGAGAAATTTAGGAAATCCATGACTCGTGCCAAAGGCCACGTGTCCGTCATCACCAAAGTTACCTCGACACGGGAACTTAGATACGAGAGGAGAAGGTCACGAATTGAGAACCCCTGCTCGCCCGATCAAAATCGACCTCTACTAATCCTGATATGATTTTTATCAACATTATATGCTCTTGTTCCGGTTATTAGGCTAGCATTACTATGTGATGCGCACATACAAGTATAGACTAGTTTGCCCGAATTGGAACAACTCAATTTCATGTTTGTTTTGCGAAAAGGGTTTGATTTTGCCACCTCAAATGGGCTTAAAGTTTGCAAATTTGCCACTTAACAAAGTGAGCTTAAAATGTGCATTTATTGAATTATTCCAATTCAAGCAACAAGCCTTGATCCACAGCCATTCATGCAATTTATCAAGTAAGCATTTTGCCTTATAATAAGCATGTTAGTCATGGCAATCACTCACGCTCATGCAAGTATGCTAAAGCGTTAAAAACTCACCTAGCACTCCAAGCTAAGATAAACAAAAGAGTTAGAAAAAAATGCATGATTCCTAACTATACAAGATGTCTAATGCAATACATGCAAAGAATGGAATTAATAGGATCGGCTACTAATATGGCATATGACTCAATTCAAGACATGCGGTCTAAGCACGTATTCAAAGAAGTATTTAAACAACAATGTAGTTTGAATGATGCGCCGATCCCCGGTGCATGCAAGACAAGATGAAAGTATGCAAACATAAGATATGCTAAACAAAACATGATGCTCCGAATCAAACCATCAAAAGCAGTTAAGTAGAAGGGAGAAAGACGTGGGGTTGGAAGACATACACATTATTACAACACGCTCTCATGAGGGAGAGTCTGAATGAATTAAGCTGACTAGCTAAGCTAATTAAGCATTAAGCTAAGCTAATTAAACTAATTATTACAAAACTTGAATGAATAATTAACCAACTATCTAAGCTAATTAAGTATTACATCACAAACTAATTAGCTACAACTAATTAAGCTAATTAAATAATTACAAAACAATTGCAACTAATAATTAAACTAAGTAACTAAATTAAGCTATTAGCTACTCTGCCTCGGGAAACGAAAGATGTGCACGCGCATACACAGTTTCTACCCAAAAAGAACTCTGTTCGGCTTTCGAAAGCCTCTGTTTGCATAGTTGAACATTTCCAGAACCATTTTGCTACACCTTACCAACACTCTATTGAGATTTGCATCAGTGGCCAGCCAGCCACTGGTGAAGATTGCCGGCCACCTGCCGGCCATGAAAGTGGCCTGCCGACCATGAATGGTGCTCTGCCGGCCACCTGCTTGCCATGGAAAGAGGCCTGCCGGCCACTGATGCACTGGTTCATCATGCTGCAATAGAGGACATACAAAGGAAAAAGATGGTATTTTCACAAATTGTTTGCACAATTCACCCCTCCTTTTCATGAGCAAATCCAGGGAGTGATGAACTTAAACCACAAACCACCAACTTAAGCAATTTCATTGCATGATATCTTGTGACTCAAGATGTGCAAGCTCAATAAATGCAAAAGACAGACACAAACATTCTCTCTTTCATGAAAGATCAAGGGAAGAAGTTGACCTTGGAGACTTGGATCATTTCAGCACTAGCAAGTACGAAATGGTCCAGGTTCCATGTGTTCAATTAAAGTCTGATTGAACACACCAAGTTATTATCTTGCTCACTTTTAGTCCCAAGTTATTAGTTACTCATTTTTACTTACCAACCATTCCATAATCCAATTAAGTCCAAAGGTAAATAAAGTCCCCTAATGGAAAGATGGCTCAAAACACAAGTTGCTTTGAGTATGAAAGAAGCATCATACCGTTGGTAATGAACCCCCTAAAGGATTAAACCATTAAGTATAAAACCTCAATTTCACACTTAGGAAAACAAATGAGTTGAAACCATTTTCACGGCAAAATGAAAAGCCAAGATTGGAGGGAGGTTGTAGAGATGATTAGTGCTGAAATTAAGTATGAAAAGCACTAAAAACATGCAATCAACTCAAACAAGTGGTGTCTAAAGCCCTGAAACACCAAGCTAGTGAGGACTATTACACTATAACTATGCAATATAAGACTTAAATGACTTAACCAACCCAAAATAGAGTTAAAACAGTCCAAAATAGTGCCTAAAACATGTTGGAATAAAGCTACAACAAGCTAGAAAAATAAGGTAAAGCATAGCACCTACTAGGCTAACAAACAAGACACAAAGAGGGGAGGCTGCCCCCTCCAAATTTGAAATTCAAAACCTGATTTTTTTTTTTTCACTGAAAATACTCTAAAAATTAGTGTTTGAAGGCCCAAAAAAGATGGTTTGAAAATAGGAAACAAAGGTGAAATGGCCTTACAAACAATAAATAAAGAGTGATGAACCACCCCCTAACCTTAAATGGCCAAAAATACCAATTTCAACCCACAAAAATAGAGTTTTTAACAGTTCAAAAACAGCCCAAAATAGTGAAAAAAAGATAGGAAAGCAAATATGTAAAGTAAGCTAACAAAGATAGTAGTAAACCTTTTGAAGAGAAGAGTGATTCTAGGTAACAATTCAAGCTAAAACCAACTTCAAAAGCTCTAAGAAGACCTCAAGGAACCTCAGTTCAAAGGTGAGAGGATTAACACCAACTTCAAGAGCTCTAAGAAAACCTCAAGGAATCTCAGTTCAAAGGTGAGAGGATTTGGTTAAGGAAGTATAGGCAAGTGTGTAGTGTAAGCAGGCAAAAGTGTAAAGAATTTATAGAGAGAGAGAGAGAGAGAATTGTAGAGAGTGGAAAATTTTTGAGTCCAAAATTTCCTAACGTCAAAACATGAGGGAGGGGATCCCTATATATAGAAAACATGAATTCTATACAAGGAGATCTAGCCCTCCATGTGTGGACAGATGCAAGCAACTAGTCACATGAGTTAAATTGGGTTTATTAAATGTATATATTTTTGGGGCGTTACAACCAACTACCGACTCCTTACTTCACCTTCACACCGGTGGTGAAAGAGATGAGTTTTCAGCGAAGAAGATGAGTACATCTAGTCAAATATGATGTAGTTCTACTCAAATCTACATTAGATATGGCTAGATCTAAATCAAAAATAGTTTTCAAAATACAATCCTCTTTCTATATCTGTCTCTCTCCTTCAATCTTTCAATTTTCTACCTTTTTTGTGTTACACACTTCTCTTTTCCTATTTTAATGGAGAAAAATTTTAAGTTCTGAACAAGTTGTTTTTGAGTTTTAGTTACAGGCTATGAAAACTATAAAATTTTATAGTTTTAGTTTTTTTGGTGCTGAAATGAATCATGCTTTAAAATTGCAAAATTTTGCAGCTTCATAACATTCTTTAAAACTATAAATTTTTGCGGTTTCATTACATGATTTTCAATTTGATTAATAAAGATAAATGCTTAATAGATTTTTTTTTCTTTCAAACCGTAACATTTTATAGTTTCAAATCTTACTTTTTAGTTTGATCAATATTAAAAATTATTTGCTTAAAGTCTACGAAAATTGAAAATTAACATTTTTTTTCCCATTGTTTTTGTTGTTGTTAAGTTTTTTTTTTTTTTTTTAGTTTTTGTAAGTTTTTAAATTTTTTAAATAATTTTTTTTAACTTTTTAAATTAAAATAATTTACATATTTTTTTTATTATATGTACTTTCATACGGAATATGTAATCTTTTTAAAATTTTTAACATGTAACGTGAAATGTGTAATCTTTTTTAATTTTTTAACATGTAATCTAAATATACAGGTGAACAAAACCTATTAATTATTTCTCGTTATTAAAAAGAAATAATAATCATTTTAAAAAAAATTACTATTTCATATTCCACTCTTAAATATATATATATATA
>NW_021024880.1:2502531-2569342 GCF_004153795.1 Camellia sinensis | reverse complement strand
GGTCCTTCATTGTTGCTTTTGATTAGTTAATAATGTTGTACTATCCCTATCTTGCTTCTAGGGTTAGTATTTTGGGCTCTTTGCTTCTAGGGTTAGTATTTTGGGCTCTTTGCTTCTAGGGTTAGTATTTTGGGCTCTTTGCTTCTAGGGTTAGTATTTTGGGCTCTTTGCTTCTAGGGTTAGTATTTTGGGCTCTTTGCTTCTAGGGTTAGTATTTTGGGCTCTTTGCTTCTAGGGTTAGTATTTTGGGCTCTTTGCTTCTAGGGTTAGTATTTTGGGCTCTTTGCTTCTAGGGTTAGTATTTTGGGCTCTTTGCTTCTAGGGTTAGTATTTTGGGCTCTTTGCTTCTAGGGTTAGTATTTTGGGCTCTTTGCTTCTAGGGTTAGTATTTTGGGCTCTTTGCTTCTAGGGTTAGTATTTTGGGCTCTTTGCTTCTAGGGTTAGTATTTTGGGCTCTTTGCTTCTAGGGTTAGTATTTTGGGCTCTTTGCTTCTAGGGTTAGTATTTTGGGCTCTTTGCTTCTAGGGTTAGTATTTTGGGCTCTTTGCTTCTAGGGTTAGTATTTTGGGCTCTTTGCTTCTAGGGTTAGTATTTTGGGCTCTTTGCTTCTAGGGTTAGTATTTTGGGCTCTTTGCTTCTAGGGTTAGTATTTTGGGCTCTTTGCTTCTAGGGTTAGTATTTTGGGCTCTTTGCTTCTAGGGTTAGTATTTTGGGCTCTTTGCTTCTAGGGTTAGTATTTTGGGCTCTTTGCTTCTAGGGTTAGTATTTTGGGCTCTTTGCTTCTAGGGTTAGTATTTTGGGCTCTTTGCTTCTAGGGTTAGTATTTTGGGCTCTTTGCTTCTAGGGTTAGTATTTTGGGCTCTTTGCTTCTAGGGTTAGTATTTTGGGCTCTTTGCTTCTAGGGTTAGTATTTTGGGCTCTTTGCTTCTAGGGTTAGTATTTTGGGCTCTTTGCTTCTAGGGTTAGTATTTTGGGCTCTTTGCTAGTTTTGATTGGTTCTGAAATTGGGGATTTTAGTCTACCTCTATTATCTTGTGTTACTTGATTTTTTTTGCATAAGTCCCTCACCATGCTGCATCCATTTTTTTTGCATTCTTGGTTTCTGTTATTGCCTCATGTTGCTATATCACTGTGTTACTAATGTTTTTCTTGTCTTTGTTGGTTTTTGGTTGTATTGGGTTGGGGGTTGTTTGTCCTGTTTAGTCATGTCCACCTTCAAAAGACGTAAGTCTACAGCCTCTCGCCCTACATATAACACTGAACGCTTCCCATCCGCTGAAAAAGCCAAGTTATACCGCGAGTCCTACTCCTCCCGCTCCATCCATCTTGAACGAAATGTCCAAACCTCCACCTTTGAGTCCGTTTCTATCCGATCTTTCTTTGATTCTTTGGGTGGGGATCAGGTACTTTTGTTCTCTGGGTCACAAAATCTTACTTGGGTACGGGAATTTTATTGCAATATGGATGGTCTTAATGACATTGGAACATCTTTTAAGACCTGGGTTAGGTCCAAGGAAATCACTGTTACCACTGACCTTATCCGCGAGATTTTAGGGATTCGTGAGAGATTTCCTATTTTTTACCCTTTTCCAGTGCGCCCTACGTGTGATTTTGATGAGGTTGCTCAGTTTCTTTGTGGTTGTCCTCGTTCTTGGCCTTCTGGTTCCTTGATCAAACAGAATGAACTTCTTCCACAATTTCGGTTACTCAACTTAATTGTGTGTGCCAATATCATAGTTACCACCCACTGTTCTGAGATTAACCAGGATCAAGGCTTTGTTCTTTAGTGTATTGCCCAAAACCGTCCCATCAATCTTGCCGCTCTTATCATTCAAAAGATGGTTGCTCCTTTTGAGCGTAGTAATCTTGGCTTACCCTATGGCTGTCTCATTAACTGCCTTTTAGCAAAAATGAGGGTCCCTGCCTTTGATGAGGACGAATTTGCTTCTCCTTCCTGCCCGTTTACCAAAAAGACTGTCTCCCAGAGTCAGTCTCACATTAGGGGGGTTCCTTCTGGTTCAGGTAGATCTGGTGCAGGTCCCAGTGCTGCTGAGGCCATGGCAGAGGAGGCCGAGTTTGATGCTGCTGCTGCTGGTGGAGATCTTGGTGAGAGGGAGCCGCACCCACCAGTTCGTACAGTTCGTGGTCAGCTTCAGTTCCTCGAGCGCTCTGTTGGTTCCCTGTTTGACCATCTTGAGGCGCGGGTGGATATATTTGAGGCCAGACTCACAGATCTTGAGACCACTACCGATGCTCGTTTCAGTGCCTTGGAGGCTTCTTCCCAGTGGATTGAGGATTCTGTGGCACAGTCTTCCTCTCAGTTGGCTCAAATCTTGACCTTGCTTCAGATGCAATCTCCCCCTCTGGCTTCGTGATCTTTGCTCCGTGCTCTTTGTTATTTTGTTTTGTTTCTCTTACTTTTGTTCCCTCCCGGACAAAAAGGGGGAGTGATGGATGATTTTGGTACCGTTGATTTTGGTACTGTTGATGTTGGTGATGTTTTTTGGATTTGATGTTGGTACAGTTGCTTTTGCTTTTATCTTATCCTTCTTTGGTACAGTTGGATTGTTTTTAGTTTTGGATGTTTTTTTTCTTGTCATTGGTTATTTCTTCTTTCATCCATCTAATCCAGTTCCACATATTTTTGGTTGGTTTGTGTGTGGTTGTTTTCTTTCAGGATAGTTGTTTACAAGCATGGATTTGGATCGTCGTTGGTGGTGTCGTTTTTTTTTGTTTTGGATTTATGTTGGAACATTGTTTTTAGATTAGTTTGGAATATTGTTTGAGTTCTTTTGTGATTTTGTTCGGATAACTATTTTAGAATGGTTTTTTCCGGGATTTGACGAAGGGGGAGATTGTTAGGACCCTTTGTTGTCAAAATCCATGGATCAAAACCAAGGTTGTTACAGGTTTCAGTTTTCCAGGTTTTCATATTTTGGTTGCCCCGCTCGAGCGGGGAAAGTGACGCTCGAGCGGGGATTGGAAGCTCTCAGTATTTCTGCAGTCACCTGAAAAATACTAGGTGGTGTGATTAGACGCTCGAGCGTGGAAACTGCCGCTCGAGCGTGGATCCTGTATGAAATCGTAGAATTTGAAGTCTCCACTCGAGCGGGAAGACCCACGCTCGAGCGGACCGCGCGATCCCAGATTCTATATATTCGCTTGTTGGGTTTGTTTTAGGTTTACTTTTCCTAGATCTTATTCAAGGGTCCTAGGGTTTTGTTTGAGGTGTACTTCTGAAGTTTTGGTGAGTTTTCCTTGATGTTTTGAGAAGAGTTCTTCACTCATGATCTAAAATACATACATCAAGGTGTTGGTTACTTTAAATTCAAGAGAGAGTTCTCTTTGGTGGATTCTGAAGATTCAAGCGTATAGGTTCAAAAGGCATTTGATTCTATACGTAGTCGTTAATTCGACAAGTGAGGTTGTGGAATCAACTTCAGGATTGATCAGTTCCGAGACGAAGTCGTGGAGAAAGAGTTACAGAAGATTCGAAGACAAATTGACTGAGTTGGGTAATTTGTATGTTATCTTTGTAATCTTTTTTACTTCAGTAGTGGATTGATTAGTGGCATTTCGCCCGTGATTTTTTAATCACAGTTGGAGGTGTCCAATTGTGGTTTTTTCCACGTAAAAATCGTTTGTGTTGATTTATTATTTAATCTGAAAAACAAACAATTTAAATCACTTTCGTAAGTGCTTGTTGATTTAGATTGTGTGTTTTGGATTTTTGGGATTTGGAATATTTTAATCTTGATCTAATCACGAATCACTTAGGATTTTCAAAATGGATTTTATTTTCTATGTACTTGTGATCAGCTACATTCATCCTTTGTTCTTGACCTTAGTTTTTTTTTTTGGGTTTTAAATCATGGGTTGCATTTCTTAGTTTTCCCTCTGATGCCTTTGAGACTGGGTGCAATTATTGATCGTTTTGCTTATGAGAAATATATCTTCCTTGATGTTCTCTAAAGTCTTTTTGAGATGCATTCATATTTTATTAATCATCTCCTGTATTACCAGTTGCCGCATCTCTTTCACAATGCTATGAAATTTTTTCCATAAAAAATCATTATGTTCTTGCTGATCAGAATATTTAATTCAGTTTTCTGGAAATTTATTTTTGGTAATCTGAATGGGGTGATTTAAATCAGGTTCTGAATGGTTTCTATCAGAACAAGATCTGGTTTGTTTGAGAATAAACTTTTTTTTCCCTTTCATTTGTGAATGAACTCTTTTCACTTTTTATTATAATTTATATGGAGGGTTGCATCAAACTGGCATCTTTTAACATATCAGCCATCACGTCTTCATTCTAGTATTACCTATTTCAATATTCAACACACTTAACTACTTCAAATTGAAGGAAGAAAAAAAAAACGGAAGGGGAAAAACAGTGCACCTCTACTATGCTTGGGGTGAATCAAGCCATTTGCTACACTTAAAAAATGACTTACCTTTAAAAATTCCGTAAATCAATTTTTACGAAGTTGACTCTCACTCACTACTTTTTCAATACATTTAGCATTTTCAAATGAGCTCATTAAAAAGTCATAAATGACACTTTATTGAATCAAAATTTCTCTTTTAGGCAATAAAATATTTTTGTTTCAAGTGTCAACCAAACGCCGAAAAACGAAAGTAAAAATATTTTTTCTATGTAAAATCAATTTACAAGAAAAATATTTTTTTTTGTAAAATATTTTACGTCAAAACAAACGGAGCCTTATAAAAGTCAATATTTTAGTAAAAGTTATGTATGATATCTTTGCTAAGAATGAAATAATCAAAATTTTATCGCCAATTTTTTAAACCATTTAATTTGGCCCTCTGACCCACCACTGACTGCAATAACATCTCATTTGCCATGGATGTTGCCAACTTTGTGGGTATGAGCCAAACCATGGGGTTATCTTAAACTACAAATCAACATAAGTTTGATGGGGACTTGAACCATTATTAAGGTGGGATATTGGTTAAAGAGGAGGGATATGCTGATCTAGGCACAATATCTTTCTGGGGATTAGTTGGATTACTACATAGAAAAGTGCCCTTCTGTAGTGCAAATTTGGTTAAATATAATGTTAACAAATAGAATCTATATACAAAAGTGCTTGTACAAAATGACGTGGTCTGCTCAAATTCCTTGATTATAAAATTACATTTTTAAGCTTCTTCGAAAATCAATTTTCAGAGGAAAAAAACGAAGAAAGCAATTTGGTATGGCATAATTGCTCGTGTGTGCAATTCTTAAAGAAAAACAAAAAGCGTCCCAAGTCTTCACCAACTTAATTGTAGATATAGGTTTTTTTTTATTTTTTTTATTTTTTATATAATATTTTTATATATAATATTATAAATATAAATGATGTCTTGTTACATTGTCTAAGAAATACCAACACTCCAACATCGACATGACATGACCTGACAATTGCCAGACACTTCTCAACACCTATCAAATACATGTCGAAATATGTCTCACTATTTGTAAAAAAATTCCAAACTCAGGACGTCCTTTTGACACTTGAAGAGTACGTGTCTATTGTTGAGATACAAATGAAACACATTACAAGTTCGAATAAAATTACTTATAATTTGATAATAAAAGAAAAATACCACAAATTTATACCTATTCTTCTCCTTTATAGTTTAAAATTATATTTTTGAATTAAATTTTCATATATATGATTAGGACTATTCATAGGTCGGCTTGAGTCAAGTTTGGCCTTGATTCATCAACCAAACTGTATGCGTCGGATCCAACATTTATGAAACCAATCTCCACCACTTTAGAGATGAAAACCATCCACATCAACCATTCGGTTTCATGGCCAGATTAGGTCAGCTACACAAAAAACTCAAACCGCAGCCGCTACACCTTCTACTTTTGCAGTGCCCCCAAAACCAAAGTTAGACAAATGTGAAAAAACAAAAGGTTAAAATTACTGTTCAAATTTGAAACAAAAAGTTGATACAACTACAATGATGAAATTTATATGATAATAGGGAAGGATTAAAAATCAATAGAAAATCTATTTATTTTTACAAATCCATTTACCTAGGGTTTTTGATCAAACATAGATCGGGACAAAGATGGTGTGAAGGTTTCGCTGGTAGCCTTTCTATGATTTAATCGACCACATCTCGTTGATCTCTAACGAATCTGCCACATGCTTATCTTCAAGAATATAAATCGAAGTCAACCACTCGGCAACTTTTTTGGTTAGGTTAGGTGGTTTATTTGGGTAAATCGGGCTCATGAATATATATGCCATATAATAAATATATAGAATTACATATTTTGCATGTGTCCTCCACCTGTCGTGTTTGAAAATTTCCACGTCATCTTGTTCATGTCGTGTCATGTGTCCATGTCCGTGTTTGTTAGTGCCTGGTCCATGTCTACTCTTTGTACAGTTCCTATCATATTTTTGTACTAGTAAGGGAATAGGATGTGTAGATGAATTAAAGGAATTGAGTTATGTAACTATGTTTTATACTATTTTCGTAGTCTAGTTAATAAATGAACATCCTTACTAACAATTTGTAGATGCCCCAATCCCAACTTGTTGAACCATGTGGATTCCCTAAGCCGAACCAAACCAAGTCTTGTGTCCCATTTAGGTGGGGTGAATCATTTTCATGGTATATGTTTTTTCATATTAAAGCTGTATTGTTGCATCAGCTCCAACAGGGATGCAAAAATGTTGTATCAAATAACATTCCCTGGTTGTGGGAGATTGGGTTTTTGTTTTCAAATAGAGTGATGATTTAAGTGATTTGGGAACTTGAAAGAAGGAAAGAAAGAGAAGAAAAGAATAGGAAAGAAAAACTCAACCTTTGCCTTTTTTTAAAAAAGATCGAGGGCTAACTTTTCTTGCTTCTAGTGATGTTTGGTTCCTTATTTTTCTGGCCTTGCTTTATTCCTTTCATTTTCTTCTCCATTGCACCTCTCAACTCCTCATTTGCCTTGTCCTTTTGAAAAAAAGGTTTTCTATCAAGGTAGGTCTACACCTTTATAGTCATCTAGCTCGGAATATTGACTAATAGTTGAGGATGAGCTAGTTCTTTAATTGGCAGAACATGTACTTGTACGTGATGCCTGTTAACTTAACTGAGCTTCTCATGCAGCCTTGTCCATTAACCTTGAAACAACTTGTGAAATAACTAGCTTGAGATGGAGAATAGCACCTAGAACTTCAGCTGAGTGGCGATCTTCTGTTGCAGAGGTAGATTCATTGCTTCAACAATTAGTTACTCTATTTAAAGAGGTTAAACTCTTGGATGCAAATAGAAAACAGACTTATATAATGATGTTATTATCTCCTTAACTATGTTCATTTCATCAACCTAATTTCAGTGGGATGCTAATGAAGATCATAGAAAGAAGAAAAATGACAAATTTGAAATTTCATATGGAGCATGTGATGCAACATCTATTGCATTGCTTAAGCACGATACGCTTTGGAAGCCCAAAACAAAGTCAAAGGGTCCAATGTTCGTCAAGAAGCTTTTTTGGTCAAAAGAAGTGTCCATGGTAGTGTTTAGTAAAATTTTAGTAATTTCTTAACTTCTTGGACATGGCCTGGTTTTTATTTTGGGTCAAGTTATTAAGTGGATCATTATATATAGATTTAATTATGTCTAGAATAATCTTAGTAGTAAAAAAAATCCAAGTTTCCTATTTTGAATTCATGTCATGGTTATAATAATAATAAAATCTGGAAATCTGAAAATGTCTGAAAATCAGAAATCTGGAAATTTGAAATATGAAAATTTGGAAATTACTTTGGTCTTCAAATTATGGAAATCTGGAAATCTGGAAAATGTGGAAATCTGGTGCTCGTCAAATAATTTGGTTTTTGTCCAAATTTGGAAATCACCTTGGTCTGTATCTGCAAATCTGAAAATCTAGAAAACACTCTGAAATCTGGAAATTTGAAAAATGTGAACTGAAATCTGGAAATTTGGAAAATTTAGGTTGAAAAATTTAGGCTGAAATCTGGAAATCAATTTAGGCTGAAAAATTTGGAAATCACTCTGAAATCTGAAATCTGGAAAGCACCTTCTTCCCATACCCTCTATTTACCTTCCCATTCTTACTCTGTGACGAGATGTGAAGCTTGGCTTGGCTGCTGCAGAGTGAAGACAAATACATTTGATGATTGTTATATAGATGTTGAGAGAAGCAGAGTTGAGAAGGTTGGACAGATTGTTATATCCTTTTATAAACATCTATATGGAAAATATAATGTGAATGAAGGATAGACAAATACTGCTGCGGAGTTGAGAGAAGCAGATAGTGAGGTGTGTATTGTATATATTGTTATAGCATTTGATGATAACATGCGAAATTGATTTGAGAAGGTTGGAAAAGAATGGGGAACTTCCTGTTGCTATTTGGATTATATGTTGATCAGAAATGAGATAATCCCTTTGTGAAATCAACTACTATGTCATATATTCGATTCATAATTAGATTTCATTTTCCTTCGAGGGAAAAAAAATGAAAATAATAGAAGTTTGTGTTGTGATAAAAATGTTTTGACAACCTAGTCTGTGAGGTAAAATGTTCTTTCAATTGCATTTGTTTTTTCAGAAAAAGTATGGATAAGAAATACTTTTGAGCATCAAAAGGATCAGAAGTTGCTCCAATTTAAGTGGTTCCATTTCCCTCTCTGTCTACCGTATGGCTCACATTTTCCTTGCTCTGTTTTTCTGTTTTTGGGTTTGGATTTTGAGTTATTTAAATGATATATATATTGGGTTCAAAAGAAATTCTATGCGTGCAAAAGAAATTCTGGATGATATTATTAACTATAGTAATTCATATATGGAAAAGAAATTCTGCGTGCAGATTTGAATGATAACTATAGTTGTATGGAAAAGAAATTATGGGTTCAAAAGAAATTCTGTTGGGTTCTTAACTATAGTTTTGAAAACATGATATTATTCAGTATTGAAAACATGATATTTGAAAACATGACTTTAATAGAGTTGAAAACATAACTGTAAGATATTTTTAAAACATGATATTGAACCCAGCAACATCGAGTGGTATTACATGGGTGGTTTAAGAACCTCTGTATGATATATGCTGTATGATATATGATATATACTGTACCTCTCTAAATTTAAGTATGATATATGCTGTATGATCTGCTGGGTTCTTAACTGCTGGATTCAAAAGTTATTGAATTCAAATTCTGCACACTTAACTGCTGGGTTGAATTCAAATTCTGCACAGTTATTGAATTCAAATTCAAAAGTTATTGAATAGATATTCACTCTTAACTTCTAAGTATTCTCTCATTTTTGTTCTTCTTCTTGAATTTTTTTTTTCCTCTCTTAGATTTTGCCTTCATCAGAGCTTCTGTGGATCACTCTGACCACTCTCTCCGTTGTTCACTCTGGCTCCATGTGAAACAGGAACTTGAAACAGAGGTGGAAATGATTAACTCGGCTGCTCGGTAATGTGAAACAGGAACTTTGCTCGGTAATGTGAAACAAAATGACTACTCCAAATTTTTATGTAACATACACTTAGTTTTCATATATCCCCTTGCACTTAGTTTCTTCCCTTATTATATAGACATTTCTTCCCTTATTATATGAACCACATATTTAGTTCAAATATATTTTTTCAAATTATAATTTGGTTCATATAATTTAGTTCAAACTGATATTTCAAATTTAGTTCAAACTGATATTTTGTTCAAACTGATATTTGGTTCATATAATTTAGTTCACACTAAAATATACATGAACCAATAACTGATATTTCAAATTTAACTTAACCCACATAACTGATATTTCTTCCCTTATTATATGAACCACATACTCAGTATATTTTAGTTCAAATTTAGTTCAATAGGGGATGAAATTCTTTGATGAAATTTTTATATAACATACACTTAGTTTTCATATATCCTCAGTAAAATATTTATACTTAATGACTACTCAGTAAAATATATGTATGGTAGAAATATATTAAATTCTTAGTTGGTTCAGTTTTAATTTTGATTTTGTAAATATATTTTGGTTCAGTCTTACTTGGCCTCCTTGTGTAATTTTCTAACATTAGTTATGGTTTGAATTTGTGCAGGAAGATGCCAATATTCTGACAGTTTCAGGTGATCACAGATGTACCCAATGTTTTAATTTTTCATTTGCCTAAATGGCATTTTACTCGGTAAATGATAGGACATGATTAGTAAATGCTAACTTAATCTAAATTCTAGTAATTGTTGTTTGCTCAGATCAATATTCCTTTTGAACAATGCCATTGCTACGTTTTCGAGTACTCGTATTCATGTCTAATTATATGACCAAATCAGACCCTAGTATTGGTTACATTATGAAACCAAATTATGCCAAATTAAATTAGCCCGTGTTTGTTTAAATACAAAAAAAAAAAAAAACAATCCTGTGTCCAAGGACTACAGTATAAGGCTTCATGTTATTCAAAATGAAAGCACATAAGTAAAATCAGCAAGAAGCTAAAACTATAATCCGCAAACAACTTGCATTTAGTTTATAATCATTCCTTGCTTATTGGTCAATTACATATTTCTTTTGCTTGTGGACAGATAAAGGTGTGGGACGCACAAGCAAACTATCAGTTAATTCATGTGACACAAAACAGATCCAGAACTAAAAACAGATCCAAAGTCAAAACATTCCACAAATAGCAGCAGGCAACAAAACATCAAAAGTCAACAAATAGTAGCAGAAAATACTCATCAACAATAGCAAACATATCAGCTTAGACAGATCAGCTAATAGTTCAAGGTCGGTTAACTTATTCCTTCTCTCCCGTTTTTATATAAGAGTTACATGCCCTGATGTGATCCATTTCTTATTCTTCTAGCTTGAAAGTGCAATAATCAAGCATTATTCGGGTGTACTCTTTTTCTGTGACGAAGTTTTATTTATTTTTATTGTTTTTGTGTAATTTAGTTCATGTATATCATGCTAAATCATGTAATTAAGCATGTATTAGTTGAGTTAGTTCAACCAACACATTATTTTTGTCTAATTTATTTTAAAGCAGGCATATCATGCTTTATAGTGTTACTTGTGTTATTGCAGATTGGAAAATGGTTCCTGGCTTAAAGATTGGTTGACTTCGGAAGAAGACACTAACGCAGCCAGAAACAGACTCGCCAGCTGCTATTCCTTTAGGATCACCCGTTGCTCCATCTCCTGTTCTCCCTGTCCAATCAAATGTGGGACCATCTCAGCATGTCACTAGCCAACCAATCGTTGATTCTGATGAGACACAAGCCCCATCCGAAACGCAGCCGAGTGGCATAGGTACGATTAAAGTGTTGCTCCATTTGTCAATTATCACATGTCATTGCCATTGTTTTCTTGTAGCCAATTTTTAGCCAATTTTCGTGTTGTTATTTTGTTAACAGGGACTTCGAAGCCCCTACATGTACGCGGACCCACACTTGGCAAAAGCATACAAAAAATAATTAGAGCCAAGAAAGGGGAAAAATGTTATGTTCACATCGATCGTGAGTTGAATGCAATGACTGGCAAGTATGCCACTCCAGCAACTAACGAGTTAGGAATTCAAATTAGAACCTTGTGCCCTTTGAAAGATGTGAAGTCATGGATGGATCTTGATGAGACTACAAAAGCTGCCGTCATCCAAGGAGTTCTTGTAACTAATATTACTTGTCCACAAGATGTAATTGTATTATGTATGCTAATAAGAAAGACTATTATTTAATGATAACAATTTCAATTTGTTATGCTTGTAGGACAAGTTTCAAATTGGAGACGATTTCCACAATGACTTATAAGCATAAGAGATTGTGAATAAGAAGGCCTATGGGTTGTACAAAGATTGGAGGTACACCTTGAAACAGGAGTTCGAATTGTTAGAGGGACTTCCACGTGATGAGATCTATGCTCATCCACCCGTAGGGGTGAGTTTAGATAATTGGAAGCATTTAATCGATGTGGCATGGCAAGATGCATCTCACCAGGTAAAATAATAGACTAGATAGAGTACATACATCTATGTCCCAACGTGATATGCCTTAATATTTATCAAAAAATAAATTATCTACTTGTCTTATTTTTAGAAACGGTCAAAAGCTGGCAAGAGTAATAGGAGTCAATTGCCATACAATCATACCAATGGGTCTCGCTCATTTCCTATCGCAATAGCTGCTATGGTGAGTTCGATTTTTTTTAAACTTGAATCCATTATATGTTGTTTGGATATGAAAAATGTTATGTTCTGATACATATATATATATATATATATATATGAAAAATCTGTCTGGAAAAAATCTGTTAATGATACCCTTGTCACATGTTTGCATTCTAAATCTGTCTAAACTATACTCTGTTTTTCATTTGAAATCTGTTGGACAGAATCTGTTGGATAAAATCTGCGTAAATCTGTTTGCAAAAATCTGTTGGACAGAATTTGTTTGACAAAATCTGAACAAATGTGTTCGCAAAAATCTGTTGGAACAAATTTGCAAGAATCAGGTATGAAAATCTGTTTGAATTCGGGTACAATTCACTTTGCTTGGTTCCCATTTTTTAAAAACAATTTTCAGAAAATTCTACACTCTTATTTTTCGTGTTTTTTTTGTTTTTACTGATTTTTTAAAATATTTTATGCAAAATTTTTACTTTTTAGACACATCTAACATAAATACACCTAAAAATTAAAAAAATTGTAAAAAAAATCTTTTAAAAATTCACTAAATACCAAAAATACAAAAAAAAAAACAAGAATTTAGTACATTTTTTGTATTTTTATGTATTTCTTAATTTTTTAAAATATTTTTTCACAATTTTTTTACTTTTTAGACACATCTAAGTAAGGTGCATCTAAAAAAGTAAAAAAAAATGTTTAAAATTTTAAAAATATTCACTAAAAACAAAAAAACACGAAAATAAAAAAAATCAATTTTCAAAAAACTTAATCCAGAAAACTCAAACTAAACACAGTGATTGTGTTTGAAAAAATATGTTAATGATAATATATTTGAAAAAATCTGCAAAAGATCTGTCTGAAAAATATAAATCTGTTAATGATAATCTCTTCGAATTTGAACTCTGTATAAATTAAAAAATCTGTCTGCAACAACTGCTGCCTCTATTTCCAATTCTGGCTATTTTATCTTTCTGAAAATCTGCCAGCAAATCTGTCTCCAAATCTGTCCAGAAATTTGTTACAAAATCTATTAATGAAAATTTCTTTATACAGATTTGTCTGCAAAGAAATGTGTCTAAACTACAAATCTGTCTGCAAAAACTCTGTTATCATACAAATCTGTCTACAAAAATTTGCATAAAGTGTCATTGATTTATACGTTGATGTGTTAATAGGTAGCAAAAAATGGAGAGTTGGATTTTCCAAAGTTCTATGAGGACAACCACACTTCAAAGAAAACGAATGACTGGATCCATCCGAAATGCCGTGAGCTACATGTAAGTATGTGACAAGGAAATATATGTATTCAATATTTTCTTGTACTTAGTACCCAATAATACATATATGTTGCTGAAGTTTTTTTCGTCTTATTTATTTGTAATGATAGCAAGAGATGGTCAATGTACAAGCGGTTGCCATCGAGTCGGGGACGCCATTGACACAAGAGGAGATTTCAAAGCAAGTGCTTGGACAGAAGAAAAGGTACTTGCTTGGATTTGGGAGTGGCTCACAACCCTTTACCATATTTGCATCAAGAGCACACGATAAGGACATGAAGGCAATGCGAGTTGAGGCGGAGGGACTTCGTGATGAGCGGCAAAAAGATCATGACGAGTTAATGAAAGAGCGAGAGGAGCGCGAGAGATGTTACAATGAGCTGTTGAAAGAGCGAGATGAGCGCATTCAATTATCCAATGAGATGTTGAAAGAGCGGGAGGAGGGACAAAAGGCAAGGGAGGAGATAAATACAAAGGTTGAACATCTTAATAACGTAGTCGCCAAACTGTCACAACTCTTGGGAATCTAAGTTGGGCATCCGACGTTTGCTTTTTGGTAAGAACAATTTCATTAATGTCACACTTACTTTGTTTAAATATGTTCGCTTTAATAGTTGAAAACGTCGTCAATTTCGGAGTTAATCTGCCAGCCACAAGTCGAAAAGAATACTTCAAATGAGGACTTGTAAAGGAAGAGCACTGCTAAGTGACAATTAGGAGACATTTAAAATGCCTTGACAATTCATTGAACACTCTATTAACCAAGTATAAATTTTTATTAAACTGTCTACTGCCTACAAGTTTAAAGAATATTTATGAGTTTTTATAAATTAATAAAAACTCAAATCTCCTAAACTACCAAATGTTATTTGTGCAATTGATTTCTTGTGTAGTTACTAGAGTTTGGTATTCAGTTTTGTTAACAATGAACTTGTATTTAGAATGTGTACTTGATTAAGATTAACTATAGTAGAAACATGTTAAAAAAACATAGCGAATTTCAATTATGGTTTAAAGTAACATGTGAACTTCAACAGTGGTATTTTGAATAGTAACTCGAACCATTGTTTTAACATAATGCGAAGCTTCCCGGTGATAAATGTTACATGTAGGGATAGATGGTACGTAAGTAAGACATCTACGTTGGGAGTTAGAGTTGAAAAGGTCATAAACTTAGTCGAAAAAAGGGGTTCGGGGGGCGAAAATGCAAAACAGCCCCCGAAACATTGTTTTCTCGTAACGGGAAGCTTCCCGGTGATAAATGTGACATGTAGGGACAGATGGTACATAAATAGGACACCTACGTTGGGAGTTAGAGTTGAAAATGTCATAAACTTAGTCGAAAAAAGGGGTTCGGGGGGCGAAAATGGAAAATAGCCCCCGAGCCACTGTTTTTTCGTAACGGGAAGCTTCCCAGTGATAAATGTGATATGTAGGGGCAGACGGTACAGAAATAGGACACCTACGTTGGGAGTTAGAGTTGAAAATGTCATAAACTTAGTCGAAAAAAAGGGTTTGGGGGGCGAAAATGGAAAACAGCCCCCGAGCTACTGTTTTTTCGTAACAGGAAGCTTCTCGGTGATAAATGTGACATGTAGGGATAGACGGTACGTAAAATGTCATAAACTTAGTCGAAAAAAGGGGTTCGGGGTGGGAAAATGCAAAACAAGCCCCAAACCATTGTTTTTTTGTAATGGGAAGCTTCCCGGTGACAAATGTGCCATGTACGGACAGATGGTACATAAGTAGTACATGTACGTTGGGATTTAGGGTTGAAAATGTCATAAACTTAGTCGAACAAAGGGGTTCGGGGGGCGAAAATGCAAAATAGCCCCTGAGCCACCGTTTTTCGTAACGGGAAGCTTCCCGGTGAGAAATGTGACATGTAGGGACAGACGGTACGTAAGTAGGACAATTACGTTGGGAATTAGAGTTGAAAATGTCATAAACTTAGTCGAAAAAAGGGTTCGGGGGCACCATTTTGCAAGAACTAAATGTGATGAAGGATATATCCTGTTCACCTAATCGGTTGGGAATTCGAATAATGGATTTGTAAAGTTTAGCTAAGGTTTAGGCGCAATTGTGTATTTGATTAGTTTAACTATCAGCACTACAAAATGTGCAACAATAGTTGAATAGTAGACAGTTCATATATATAACATGGCCTCAAAATTTGGCTGATGGGAGGATAACTCCTCAGCAACAAATCAGGAAACTTAGGACTAAAAAAGTTAAGTATTGAAGATACCTATCAAAATTAGATGGTGTTATGGAAGAATAGTTAAGCATAATCTGTTTCAGCTCGTCCCCATAAGCCTGTAAAGAACCCAAGGCATTACTCATTCGCAAATAGAAGTATATCTACATCTATAAACCCACTAATTAGTTAAATAGAAATTAACAGTATTATGATTTCATTACATTGTTCACTTAGTTTCTTCTTTAAGAAAAGCGTTTCCAAACTTTCTATGATTATATCGAATAAATTAGAATCTTTTATGAAGAAAAAGTACACGCCAATTTCCATCCATGGAGGTCAGGAAAGCACTGTTTTAATGTAACCAGAAGCTTCATGGAGGTTACAAAAGAATAAGCATAGTGAGTTTTATGAATACCAGACAAACTGCAATGATGGGTCCTCTTACATTTTTGTAACAAATAATTTTTTGATGAAATGGTAAGTACACCCATAATTTCTGTAATTTGGTAATACCTACACAGTTTAGTTTCACATTTAACTACTAAAATTTACTTAGATAGATTTAGAGATTAAAAAGCTAAAACAAGAACTCATGATGGGTCCATGTTTGGATGTCTTTCATTAGTGAATAAATATTACTCTCCTTGTCTTTTAATGTTTGAAATTATTACAATATATATATGTTGAACAGAAGTGCCTATACACGCACCAAACTAATGATTTTTTTCTCCTTTTTTGCAGATGTTTTTGGACATAGAAATGACCTTGTGTTTTTGTTGACAAGTACGGGAGGGCATTGTTTTTATATCTCTATCCGTATATATAATGGTTTGTAAAAATTACTTTTTAGGTATGGTAAATATCATCTAATTTGGCATGGTAGAAATGAACATAGCACGTGGTACAAAATAGTTTTGGGACAGTACAAAATATAATTTTTGTTGTGGTACAGAAGTCGTAGGTGTACAATTAATTTGGTTATTCCTGTATTATGTGTGAAATTAAATTATTGACGTTGGATTAGACGTGGTTCTTATGGAATTTGTAATATATATATAATTGGACGTTCAATATTAAATTTTTGGATGGTTGGAACTGAAATGTGTGCATGTTGTTGAATGCTTGATAACATATTTAGTGTTGATAGATTATATTAATATTGTTGATACAGGGTACAGGTGGTTTAGAAATTTTAATTTTAATTTTAATTTTAATTTTTTTTAAAAAAAAAACCACGTTAAAGTATTTGGCCTCCAAATATTTTGGTAGCCAAATACGTAATCAAATGTTTTGGTGATAAAAAATTTAGTAGCAAAAACATAACCAAAAAAGTTTTTGTGACCAAATAATTAGTAGCTAAAACAATTGAGAATGAGAGAAAGAAACTATTGGCCACTAATTTTTTTAGCCACGGAAAAAAAATGGTATCATTTGGCGACTAAAACATTTGGTGGCAAAAAGTGAAGAGTGAATGTGAGGAGGCTTTTGGCTACGAAACTTTTAGTGGACAAAAGTAACAACGACAAAAGTTACGTAGTCGCTAAAAATACGTATTCTATTGGTGACAAAAATGTTTGGTCTATAATAGCCATTCTGAAGTTGTGGTAGCACTTTTAGTGACTAAACCTTTAGTCACCGAATTCACCTTTTGCCGACTAAATAACGTTTCGTAGCCAAATGTGTACTTTCGGCGACGAATTATTTAGTAGCTAAAAGCGACACCTTCCCCGACCACAACAACTTGGTAGCCAAAAAGCCTCATTCGGCGACTAAAGTCTTTAGTGGCGGAACATAACTTTTGCCAACTAAACTAAATTTAGTAGCCAAATGTAGTTACTTTCGGCGACCAAACAAAGTTTAGTCGCCAATACTAATGCCGACAGGGTAAAGGCGACGAGCCTGGCGACAAAATATTTTAGTCGCTAAATCGTTTTAGCGACTAAATGTTGGACTTTTGGCGACCAATATTTTGGTAGCCAAAAGTGACATTTCTTGTAGTGATTTTTTATACAATTATAAACTTGAAGAGACATGATGTAATTTTCAAAAATACAGTGAATAATATATATTTTAAGTAAATCTCAAGAATTATATTTTTAATTTATTCAAATATTTATTATCACGATTTACCAAAAGAATCATAAAAATTAAATTACAAATCAAATAATCATTTACCATTAGAATACTATTAAAAAATATAAGAAGTCATACAAATTATATTTAATTGTGAATTTGAAACTCATGTGTTAATTAGAGTGGTATACTGTAGGCTATGGTGGTAGGGTCATGGATGTAATGACAGTGTTAATCAGAAATGAAATTTTAAATTCATGACCTCATCATCGTCCCCTGCATCATCCCATTATCATTTTAAATTTCAAACTGATCCAAAAAAAAGAGGAAGAGGCAGCCGGCTGACTCGGCTAGCCTTTTTAGACTCGAGTGATGTTGAGATGTCTCTACGGTTTGTGCACGGGTTACCATTATAAAATTTTAAATAATTTTTGTAGATTGGGATTGGATTTTTTTTGGTTCAGGAATCAGGACTTTCACTTCAGTTTATATGAGTCGGATGGTCTTATCCGTGTTTTAATAATTTGAATTATTTATTTTATAATTTTTTATATATATTATTTATACAAAAAAATAAATTAATTCAATAATCAAAACTTATTTAATTTATTGAATTTGTCATCAAAAAAATTAAATAATCTATTTTTAAAAATAGACTTGTACTTCAATATTTTTGATATAATAATAAATTGAATAAATTATAACTATTAAATTGACTTAATTTTATACGTAAATGATATATACAAAATATCTCTACAATGAACTATTCGTACAATTAAAATGAAAGCCGTAGCCTCACAAACGAACAACTTTCAATCTAAATTATGGACCACGGGAAATACTATTTTTTTAGTCATTGGTTAACTCCTATGGAAGCCGTGTGGGGTTCACATTTTTATTTTCTTCATTTTTTTTGCCCTGTCAATTTATTGAAGAGAAAGTTCAATTCTAAAACCCCTTTGTCAATTTTAAATGAATAATATTATATATATTAATTGGTATATCAATTAGTATATTAATAAATGATATGACGTAATTTTAAAAATTTTGAATATTTATAATTTATATAATGAGTGGAGTTATAATTTTAAAATGACAATGACATAACTATATTAATATACTAATTAGTATACCAATTAGGGCTGGACGTAGGGTTATCCGAACCGCCCAAACCGCCCTACCCGATCCGAACCGCACGCGTGTGAGCGGTTTTGCAAACACATTAGGGTAGGGTGCGGTTTGAATTTTATATAAATTTCGGATTGCGGGCGGGTTGCGGGTTTGACCCGCACCCGCCCAACCCGCCCGCATTAAATTAATTTTTTTTTCCTCTTTCAAATCTAACCGTCCATCTCTCACCATCTCACTCACCTCATCTATAACAAACAAAAGAAAAAACCCTAATCGCTGTCTATACCTCACTCTCTCAGTCTCATCTCATCTCATCACTGTCTCTCTCACTCTCTCGTTTCGTTGTTCATCTTCATCTTCTGCACCGATCGGCGATCACTCTCATCTCATCACTATCTCTCTCACTCTCTCATTGTTCATCTCATCGCACTGATCGTCTCACTTTCTCATCATATCGATCTACTCACGGGTAAGCCTCTATCTCTCTCAATCTCTCTCTCTCTCTCTCTCTCTCTCTCTCTCTCGCCTCGATCGAATCTGAATCTGTGTTCTGTGTGTTTGTTGGACCAACAGATCTGAATCTGTGTTCAGTGTGGTTGTTTTGGTCTGAATCTGTTTTGGTTTGAATCTGTGATCTGAATCTGTGTTCTGTGTTCTGTGTGATCTGAATCAGTTTGATCTTAGATCAAAGGTAAGAGTATATGTCTGTTATCTAAAAATCAAGGTCTGAGTTATAATTCTAGGTTTAGAGTGATTTTTTTAAATGATTAAGATTTAATTTTATAAAAATTGAAAATTAAATTTGAATGTTTGTGTGGTTTGTGTGTTTTGGAATTAAATTAAATTTAAATTGAAAATCAAGGTCTGAGTGTTTTGGAATTGAATGGTTTGTGCTTAAGGAATGGTTTGAATCTGTAACTTGAAATTTGAATGGTTTGAATCTGTAACTACTACTCTTAGTTGTTTTATATTTTCAGGAATTCTGAATCAATCTGTTATTAAATCTAAAAGAGTATATGTTTGAATCAATCTGTTATTAAAATTAAATTAAATCTGAAAGAGTATATGTCTGTAATTAAATTTTAGAAAATATGAGGAAAGAAAAAGGTTCAAAATAAAGATTGACAAAATGGGAGAAAATAAAAAAAGGTTTAAAAATAAATTTTCGAAAAAAAAGTTTAATCCGCAAACCGCCCGTATATCCGCGAACCTATCCGCACAAACCACAAACCGCATTGCGAGCGGTTGCGGGTTGACTTTTTCCCGAACCGTATGTATGCGAGTGGGTCAAAATCGAACCGTAAACCGTCCTAAACTGAACTGCGGACACCCTTATTACTAATTGATCCATATAATATACTAAGGCCTAGTTTGGAAAGACTAAATAAGTGCACTTTTTGACCTTTTTTGTATTATGTGTAGAAAAAGTAAAGAGGAGATGTTGATTGATGTGACCCAAAAAAGATAAAAAGATGAAATAAGTGCACTTTTTTCTTTGTAGCCAAACTTGGCCTAATTTTAAATTCCATGAGTACGGAGAAAATGGTACGCTATTAAGGCCCCGTTTGGTATAGCTGTTAAAACAACTTATAGATTATAACTTAACAGATTATAGATTATGACTTTAATTAGAAGTTGTTAATCTGTTTGGTGTAGCTGTTGGATTATAGATTTAAGTTGCTGAGTAGTGTTTGTTAAATAAGCTGTGAAATAGTTTTTTCAATTAATTTTTATTTTTTGTTTGTCTACATTTCTCATAAAAAAAATAATAATAATTTATAGTTCATTTGAGTCTTTTTCTATTTTTAAAAAAATAAAAAATAAAAAAATTTAAGAATATAACCATAAATTAACATGTCCACAGCAGAAGCTGATAATCAGAAGCAAGAGGTGAGAAGCTTCTCAGAATCAGTTTTTTTGAGTTAAAATAAGCTGTTAGAATAAAAAATTGTTTGAAATAAGTTTAACCAAACAGTCCAAAATAACTTTTTTAAAGCTAAAAGTCATAAATTGACTCTGAAAAACTGAAACAAACACCCCCTAAATCACAAAAGGGAAATGAAAGTGAGAGATTTTGACTTTTTTCCATACAAAATGGAAGCTCCACCATGCGGGAGAAAATTAACCCATCGTTTGGTTTGATTTTTATAATTTATTTTTTTAAAATGTTTTTTTTAGAAAAAAACTAAATACTAATTTAGTAAGAAAAAATAATAAATTCAAAACACTAATCATTTTTATATGATTTTTTTACCTTTTTCAGAGGAAAATAATATTTTTTAAAATTTAAAAATATTATTTTATGTTTATTTTTGTAAAATTCATTTTTTTTTTAAATTCCAAAAAATTGATTTTGAAATTAAGTTTTCCGTTTTGTGGCTAGTGATAGATATGGTCCTATAGAATATGGATTGTGTTTTAAAAAGTAGCCGCCAAACACTACTTAACTTCCTTATGAAATAGTATAGTTGGTACTGATGATTTAAAACTTGGATCGGACCGGTCGGTCACACCAGTGGAATTGAGATTCGGGCCTAATTCTGGTTCAAAAGAATTTCAAAATTCGGACTAAGTTGAAAATCGGCTTAGATTGTGAATATCGGAAGAATTGCTGGTTCAATCGGAAAAACAAGTGACCTGGTATTGGTTTTAAAACGACCATCGATTGGAAAATTTTTAGAATTTTGACTAAAAACTCTTACTTCAAGAGTCTCCTTTCATGAGGAGGAGTCTCATTGAAGCTCGAAGAGATTATGAAAGTCTATTACTATTTATAGGAAAAAAAAAATTTAAAAAGAAACTATAAAATTCTATGTGAGATTCAATCAAATTATTTGAATCATATTGATTGAAGGGAGAGTTGAAAATTTCATTTCCCTCCAAAATTAAATCTAGCATTAAATCAATTTGTTTAGAGGGAATGTTAAAAAAAATTTAATTTCTTTAAAACAAATGACTTTTTCTTATCAATCATGAGTTTATTAAATATTATTAATAAATATTATGCAACAATTTTTATTTTTATTTGAGTATTTATATATATTTTTATTTATTTATAATTTATAATTATATTTTTTAATTATATAGTATTAATTATGGCATCATGATTTGACCACTTCGACCCGACGGTTAAACCAGTGACCCGTCTACTTGATCCTTTCTCTAGTTCGCTCATTGGTCTAGTTTTCAAAACATTGGTTGGTACCACTAAACAATGACAAAAGACAAATGTTTGAGATAGCTAAAAATATCTCGTAATTCAATTTACAATGATATGATATGATCTGATAAGTGTCCATTTTTAATTAGTCATATATGAGACCCACTACCTTTGCCATATCATTATGGATACATTTGTGAGTGCAAAATATGAATCTCTAACATTGTTGATAGCTAAATTAAAGCGTGAAATTTCACAGAAATACATACACTTCTTTTAAAAAAATCATTATATTTTTTTATTTAATTCCCTGAAATTTTGTGATTATTGACTTAACTATTGTTTGTTTGTTTTTTTTTTTTATAATTAATTTTGTTGAATAAATCAATACTGGAATACAACTCTTTTAACTTGGATTATGAATTTATGTTATTGAATTAAGATTTATTATACTTCATAGAGAGTTAAAAACAATAAAAAAATTAGTACATAAATTGGATCATATTTAAAAATTAAACCAAATAAAAAAAAAAACCCATTTTGAATTCCAATAAATTTGATTCTAAATAAAAATATGTCTACCAGTAAGTTTTTTCTCAAATTGTGGAAAGAAAATAAAATTCACAATTTTTAATGCTACAATTATTATACTATATTGATTACATCTACAACTTTGTGTTATCATATTGTTACATGTGCCATCTATAATTATAACTGAAATCTTTGTACACCTTCTTATTTCCCTTCTATTGTGAATACATGATACATACTGTAGTTAAATTGACTATTGGTGGAGATAATAGCAACCTAAAATCATTTTCAAGACTAATTTCTCCATAAATATTTCTATGATCTCTTTCTTTGCATGATTATCTTTTTAGTTTTGCAACTTGGGGGGGTTTTGAGTTAAAATAAGCTGTTAGAATAAAAAATTGTTTGAAATAAGTTTAACCAAACAGTCCAAAATAACTTTTTTAAAGCTAAAAGTCATAAATTGACTCTGAAAAACTGAAACAAACACCCCCTAAATCACAAAAGGGAAATGAAAGTGAGAGATTTTGACTTTTTTCCATACAAAATGGAAGCTCCACCATGCGGGAGAAAATTAACCCATCGTTTGGTTTGATTTTTATAATTTATTTTTTTAAAATGTTTTTTTTAGAAAAAAACTAAATACTAATTTAGTAAGAAAAAATAATAAATTCAAAACACTAATCATTTTTATATGATTTTTTTACCTTTTTCAGAGGAAAATAATATTTTTTAAAATTTAAAAATATTATTTTATGTTTATTTTTGTAAAATTCATTTTTTTTTTAAATTCCAAAAAATTGATTTTGAAATTAAGTTTTCCGTTTTGTGGCTAGTGATAGATATGGTCCTATAGAATATGGATTGTGTTTTAAAAAGTAGCCGCCAAACACTACTTAACTTCCTTATGAAATAGTATAGTTGGTACTGATGATTTAAAACTTGGCTTTATTCTTTATGTTCTGTTTGATTAGAAAAAAAAAAAATTAATAATAAAAAGTAGAAATAGTAGAAAGTGAAATAAAAGAAAAAATATATATTTATTTTTATGAATTTGATTAGAATGAAAATTTCGCAAATAAATAAAAATCTAATTATAAATAACTAATTTGAAAACAAATTAAACTTTCCAATATTTTCTTTTGTTTTTTTTTTTTTGCAAGAAACTAGAAGCTTAGTTACCATGCTAATATGAGTTGTATAAGAAAATTAATTTTCTTGTAACTACTATGCTACCACTTTTATGTTAAGCAAACTTAGAATTTTTTTTTCTTTCTTTCCTCTTTTTTTTAATTTTTATTTTTCCATCATTTTCTACCATTTTTATCCTAACCAAACTTGATCGTACGCCTTTGCTAGTAAATAACTTAGAGACATCTTTAAAATGGATAGAAAATGAAAAGAAAATGAAACATTACTTAGAGAGGAATTTGTACCGAACGAATGGGCTAGGCAGAATCAGGATTTGGGCCTTTGTCTTAGATCTTACAATCGATCTAGAAAGACACCCAAGTGTTGGGCCGAGATGTCTAATCGGCTCAGATCAAGGGTGGAGTTCAATCAAATGGTAGCCTTGCTTTCGGCCGAGCTAAAGGACGACCAATGATTTCGGTTGAGCTCTGGAGCTAAGCGGAATTTGCCTGGACGAATAGAATACGACCCACCTTAGGAGTGGCTGAGGTCGGCGACTCCACCACGAGCGAGCTAATCATGTCGGTCGGGATTCAAGACCGGATGAGGTTGGGTTGGATGAGTTCACCTAGCTGGATTGAGTTGAAGGTGACCAGTTGGGCACCTTGGATCTAGGTCGATTGGAAGTAGCTAGTCTTGAAGGGTGGACAACATCACACTGGGCTATAGAGACAGCTCGGTGGGAGTTGCCGCATGGCCCAATTGAAGTGCAAAGGAAGGAACCTACCATCTGTATGTGTCAATACTGTTTGGCTGTTTTGTCGATGCTATTTGTTAGTATTAATGCATACACGTTGTACGGGGAGCAAATGTTCCGGCGAGCCCTTGCTCCTTTCTTCCAAGCTCCTTGTCTGTCTGGTCGACCTGCGAACACAACGGCGGTGAGCTACCCGGCGGTGTGTGGCCGGAAAATTCCTCCGACGGTCAAGTTAGCACACACTCAGGGATAGAGAGAGAGAGAGGAGAGAGTTGAATGTCTAAGTGTATCTCACCAAATGATCATCTCCTTCAGCATGGGGGGCGCAGACATGCTTATATACCTTCTGCGCCCCAAATCTACTCCCATTAGTCTCTCGACATGTGGTGCTGTTATCCCATCTGTCAGCACAAATCCAGCAATCACCACCTAACCAAACTGTCAGGATATCTTGGTGGAGCCCGGCAGACCGGCAGAATCACCTCGGCCTCACACAACCGTGCTGCGCTGCATGCCCGAATGCTCACTAGCCGAGCTCCATACCGACCGAGCTCAGTTGCATTCCGGCAGAACTGAGATCGAAATAGGTCACGCGGGTAAAACAAAGGCCTTCCTGTAGAGCTGAAGGCGCGAGCCTTCCTGCCGAGCAACGCAAGTAGCACGGTTCCCACCTGTGCAAGTTCAAGTAGCTCGGTCTTGGGCTTTAGCCGAGCAGCCCCATCTCCGTGCAAGCCCAAAGCTATCCTGGCCCAAACGCGCTCGGCCTTCAACTTGCCCGGCCCCTACCATGGCCCATTTCCAGCTCATAAAATCTCCCTCTCAATTGCCCCTTAATTCCGTCCGCAAAAGCGTGACTGGGATTACATTATTCGACCGGGGTAGACCCTTCCTCGGTCTATTGTTTGCAAGACGTCAACCGCACCAATTCCAGTGTTTGGTTCCTCGATTTTCTCGGCCGACGTCTCGTCTTGCCTTCCTGTCTCTTCAACTCTGACGCCGCCATTAATTGGGACACGTGTCGCTCGTTTGTTGGCCTCGAGCAGCCAACCATCACGTCCCATTACATTCAAAATTTCTGGCGGTCTCTCACTTCTATTTATACGTCTTCTCCCCTTCACTTTTCGTTCTTACTGACTCTCCTTCATTCTTGTCGATCCAGAGCTCCAGTGCCCTCAGCAGCTTCCATTCTTGCCCTTTCCAGCGTTCGTGTTCGAAGAAGCAACTTCTACCCCTAAATTGGTAAGTCTTTCGAATCATCTTTATCGCTTTTTGATTTGATATTCCACATTCTAGGGCACAAAAACTATGGATTTTAGGGTATAGCTCCCCAAAACCCTTCCATGCCCCTTGTTCTCCTTGCTGTTCTTCAGCTCCAGTGATGAACACCAGAAGATCTGGGGCGGACCAGGCTCCAGGTCTTCTATTGATCCCAAAAAACATCAAGACCGAGCGAATTGCAAGTTTAAAGAAAACTTCTGTAGAAACCGAAGTAGGCAGAGTACTTGGCCGGTTGATCGGGCTAATATCTGGTCCGTTTGACCGACTGAACTTCTGAATTTACCTTCGTGACCGAGGTGGTCTGGCACTCCATCTGACCGAGCTAAAGTCACACCAACTCCGAGGCTCTCTAAGACCGGGCAGCCATCAAGTAAGAGTTTGTGCCAAACCACCTCAGCCGAGCTAAAACCAGCCGGCCACACATGGGGCACTACCGTTTCCTGGTCGACACTCCGGTCGCTCTAGCCGCGTTCTGGGAAGAATATAGTTTCCCGGACGACGTTCATTTAGAGCTCGGCGTTGAGGACACAACCCCATGGGGCAGATTAGACCAATGTCCCTTCACCGTGCTGTCCATTATAGAAGGGGGCCTCCGCTTCTCGGTTAAACCGCTGATCTGTGAATTCTTACGGCGCACCGGGCTAGCTCCAATCTAGGTCTCAACCAACACTTACAGAATAATCAACGAGATCCACGAACTGAACAACTGGCTAGGAACCAACCTAGGACTAGCCGAGATACTGCGCTAGTATACCCTCGGGCATACAGGTGATGGCCTTGCCTACTATTTAAAAATCAGGCCGGGCAAAGAGAAGATAGTGACCGGCACCCCAGACAAGGACTTGCATGATGATGACTTTTTCTGGGTGTCTGGTAACTACGAAACAGCCGACGTATTGGGCTGGTTTATCAGCAAGAATTTCGACGAGTCATGTAAGTTGTGCTAACTACTCGGTCAATTTATCTTTCTTCACTATTCTGTTCTTGACATTTTTTCTGCTTTCCTTTGCATCAATCGAAGCCCTGCAAACCCACTATCATTATCCCAACGAAGCAGCCATCAGAACCATGCTCCGCTACCACAACCGGGATTGCAACGAGCTCCTCGGTTACACACCGACATACAGATATTCAGCTCCACGTCGGAGTAAAGTCACAGACTTTCTTCATGCTCCATCTCCACCTCTCAATCCCACATTACCAGACGTGCCATTCGTCCGGTTGACCGAGGCAGAAGAGATGGCCAAAAGAAGCCGCATCAAGAACCTCATCACCGCCACCTCCACAGAGATACCGAGCATCCCGACCTGCTCTCCTGCTGCCAGGCAATCCAGCGGGACCGTGGTTGCACTGGTGTCTCCCGCCGTCGGGTAAGCCAGCAAAGACAACCGCTGGGTTGGCAAAAGGCCACGTGCAGACCTTTTCGCCGAGCTAGTTGCGGAGCTCAACACCGAGCAACCTGCCGTGATAACTGACCTAACTCCGCTGTGGAGGCCCCTACTCAAACATCGAGGTAAAGAGATCCTAGCGACAACTTCTGTCAAAGGCGACAAGGAGCATCTGCTTGCCTTTGACCTCACCAAAGCCTTGCTGCTACCGAGCGACATGGTCAGCAGCGACCATGTGCCAGACACTCAGCTGGTGAAATCCTCGGTCAAGTCTATGACCAGGGTAAGAACTTTGCACATTTTGCCAGAAAATTTTCCAAGTGTTTGCTCGGTTTTCTTTCTAATCGAACCTTCTTCTTGCAGGCTATCCAGAAACAACACTTGGTCATGGAGCGCATTCCCCGACTCCGGCAGAAGGCAACCGACTCCGCCAACCAGGTGGAACCCCTTCAAGCCGAGCTTGGCCGGTCTAAAGAATTTAATAGTTCTTCAACGAAAAAAATATTTATTAAAAGGGACACAATCTTTCCAACACAAGTAAGAATCTGAGGAATTGGATTTTCATTATTCTTTTATTTAGTTATTTATTTATTTATTTTGTCTCAAGCGTTGTTCATTTATGCTTTTTTCCTTCTAAATATCATAATTTAATTTACTTTATCCATTGGAAATGACTATGTTGACTGTGATTAACATAACATTCTCGAAAATAAGAAAATGAGTTAATATGTTTAATGCAACAAATTATCCCCTTACTTTATAATGTTCTCTGGACTCACATAAAAGTCCAGAGAAATTTACAAACTTAAATTCACCTTCAAGATAACAAAAACAAAATTACAAAAGAATTAATGAATCTAGAGAAAATCACAGAGATATTCAATGCTAACTATTAAACACAATCATAGACAAAAATCACACAGAAGATCAGTTATCAAATTATAAGCTTCTCTGTATTTTCACTGGACTACAAGCTTATAATTTTCTCTGTGTGATTGTGCATTATTGGACTCAAATCAGAATGCAGATAAATTTCTCCGGAATATAAACATATAATTTTATCTGGAATATGAACATATAATTTTCTTTGGAATACAAAGCAAAGTGTAGAAAAATGAAAAGTGCAGAATAAATGAAAAAAACCGAGCACAAAACTTAAGACAGTGAAGAAAAACAGAGCTGGTCTCCAAACACGAAGAACAAAACTTATCATTGATAAACATGTAACATAGAATGAAAAATCAACTCCATTGTCAATAACAAAGAATGAAAAATCAACTTCAAAAATAAAAAATAATTCACTAAGCTGGCTTTTCTACCACTTTGATCAAAACTAAAAATAAAAACCTAATTCAAAATAAACTACAAAAACTTATTTGAAATCGGAGTCCATATATACAAATCAAATGAAAAATAAAAAACTTAAACTGATTATTAGACTTTCCTGATTCAGCTCTACTGGAAATTCGAGCTTCAACACGACTTCAACTTCTACACGATCAACGAAACTCAACTACTATACGACTACAAAATTCCTATAAAATTTCCATGAAATTTGCATCATCGAAATCTCCATCGATCGCCAAGTTCATCCCAAAGTAATCTTCCACAAAAATAGTAACGTAATCTTCAGATTCCAAAATTGAAAACCACGTATAATATACAAAAGGGTAAAATAGGTATTTTATAAACTAAACTAACATTGAGGGACCTTAGACACCAGAAAATATTATTGTGGATCTCTCCTCATACTAAAAGTTGGATAGGGATCTTAGACCAATTTTCCCTTTAAAATAACAATGACATAACTATATTAATATACTAATTAGTATACCAATTAGGGCTGGGCGTAGGGTTATTCGAACCGCCCAAACCGCCCTACCCGATCCGAACCGCACGCGTGTGGGCGGTTTCGCAAACACATTATGGTAGGGTGCGGTTTGGATTTTATATAAATTTCAGGTTACTGGCGGGTTGCGGGTTTGACCCGCACCCGTCCAACCCGCCCGCATTAAATTAATTTTTTTTTCCTCTTTCAAATCTAACCGTCCATCTTTCACCATCTCACTCACCTCATCTATAACAAACAAAAGAAAAAACCTTAATCGCTGTCTATACCTCACTCTCTCAGTCTCATCACTGTCTCTCTCACTCTCTCGTTTCGTTGCTCATCTTCATCTTCTGCACCGATCGGCGATCACTCTCATCTCATCACTATCTCTTTCACTCTCTCGTTGTTCATCTCATCGCACCGATCGTCTCACTCTCTCATCGCACTGATCTACTCATGGGTAAGCCTCTATCTCTCTCAATCTCTGTCTCTCTCGCCCCGATCGAATCTGAATTTGTGTTCTGTGTGTTTGTTCGACCAACAGATTTGAATCTGTGTTCTGTGTGTTTGTTTTGGTCTGAATCTATTTTGGTTTGAATCTGTGATCTGAATCTGTGTTCTGTGTGATCTGAATCTGTGTTCTGTGTGATCTGAATCTGTTTGATCTTAGATCAAAGGTAAGAGTATATGTCTGTTATCTAAAAATCAAGGTCTGATTCTTTAGAGTGATAATTTTAAATGATTAGGATTTAATTTTATAAAAATTGAAAATTAAATTTGAATGTTTGTGTGGTTTGTGTGTTTTGGAATTAAATTAAATTTAAATTGAAAATCAAGGTCTGAGCGTTTTGGAATTGAATGGTTTGTGCTTAAGGAATGGTTTGAATCTGTAACTTGAAATTTGAATGGTTTGAATCTGTAACTACTACTCTTAGTTGTTTTATATTTTCAAGAATTCTGAATCAATCTGTTATTAAATCTGAAAGAGTATATGTCTGAATCAATCTGTTATTAAAATTAAATTAAATCTGAAAGAGCATATGTCTGTTATTAAATTTTAGAAAATGTGAGGAAAGAAAAAGGTTCAAAATAAAAATTGACAAAATGAGAGAAAATAAAAAAAGGTTTAAAAATAAATTTTTGAAAAAAAAGTTCAATCCGCAAACTGCCCGCACATCCGCGAACCTATCCGCACAAACCACAAACCGCATTGCGGGCGGTTGCAGGTTGACTTTTTCCCAAACCGTATACATACGGGTTAGTCTAAATCGAACCGTAAATCGTCCCAAATCGAATCGCGGACACCCCTATTACTAATTGACCCATATAATATACTAATTTTAAATTCCATGAGTACGGAGAAAATGGTACGCCAGACCGGTTATCTTGTAGGATCCTTCCCAATTTGCCCCTAGTTTGCCTTCACCTGGCACTAGGGTGTTGCCCATGACCTTCCTCAAAACCCAGTCGCCGACTTTGAACGGTTTGGGGTGCACTGTTTTGTTGTATTTTCTTGAAAGCTCTTATTGGTAGGCGGCCACATGGATGAGAGCCTTTTCCTGATGTTCTTCCACTAGGTCCAATTTTAGGGCAATGGCTTCGGCGTTTAGCTCGGGCTCAAAACTTTCACTGCGAAGGGTGGGCATATCGACTTTCAAAGGGATGACTGCCTCCATGCCATATGCCAAGGCAAAAGGAGTTTCCCCGGTGGATTGCCGCGGGGTCGTTCGGTATGCCCAAAGAACGCTTGGGAGTTCCTCGGCCCATTTTCCCTTGGCTTTCTGAAGCCTTTTCTTTAACCCATCAAGAATGGTCTTGTTTGATGCGTCGGCTTGACCGTTAGACTGCGGGTAAGCCGGCGTAGAGTTGAAGAATTCAATCTTTAAGTCTTCACAAAATCCTCTGAATAGGCGGTCGTCAAATTGGGTGCCGTTATTAGATATCAGAATTTTAGGGACGCCAAACCGCGTTACCACATTCTACCAGACAAATCGTTTGACGTCTTTCTCCTTGATTGTTGCCAAAGGCTCAGCTTCAACCCATTTGGTGAAGTAGTCTGTAGCCGCGATAAAGAACTTCCAGTTGCCTGGTGTCGTTGGGAGTGGCCCCACTATATCTAGGCCTCACATCGCAAAAGGCCAAGGGCTAGTGAGGGGAAGAAGTTCCCTGGCCGGTTGGTAGATTTGGTGGGCAAACTTCTGGCACTTCTCACATTTGCGAACGTACTTCTGCGCGTCTGCTTGCATTCACGGCCACTAATATCTTTGCGAGATAGCCCGGTAGGCTAGAGATCTGCCCCCTATGTGACTGCCGCATATGCCTTCGTAAATTTTGTACAGGAAAGCTTCCACGCTGCTTGGGTGTACACACTTGAGATAGGGACCGGTGAAAGACTTCTTGTATAAAGCACTAGATGGAGAGAGCCAAAACTGTTCTGACTTCACCCGGACTTTATGTGCTTCCTTTTTGTCGGTTGGAAGGGTCCGATCTTTGAGGAAGACGATAATTGGGTCCATCCAGGAAGGACCTAGCTCAATGCAGAGTACTTCTGTCTGCTCGGTTTCCTCAATGTTGGGCCTCGGAAGGAATTCAATCAGGAGAGGGCTAGGAGATGTGCTATCGACCATGGAAGCGAGGCCGACTAATTCATCTGCTCGGCCGTTTTCTTCACGGCCAATTTGCTAGTCCCTTATTGCCTGGAATCGCTTGATGTGGTCTCTTACCAGAGCTTGGTACTTCGCCATTCTGTTGTCTTTAGCTTCGTAAACCCCAAAAACTTGGTTAACCACAAGTTGGGAATCACTATAAACCATTAGCTCGGATGCGTGCATTTGAAGGGAATCCAAGGGTGATAGAGTGTTCGATGGTCAGTCTGTTTGGCGAAATCAGAACTATGCCCAGCCCGACACCGTGGCAGTTAGAAGCCCCATTTATGAAAAGTTTCCACATTTCGCCTACAAAGAGCTTCCAACATTCTAAGGGGTCCTAGGAGGCCTGCAAGTGGATGGGCGCATGGTCGCTCGGCTGTGCGGCGTCAGGTTCAATACTGATCGGTTCCACTTCCTTTCCTTCTGGCGATGCGGCACCGGACAGAGTAGGTTGGTCGGTAATACCCAACTTTGTCGTTGCATCGCCGGGCTGTAGCGTCGTACTAGCTGAAGGTTCTTCTACGGGGCGCGCAAGTTCCGCGTCGCCAACATCGCCTTGTTGTGTTACTTCAGTTAAATCTGTACTCACCTCCTCGGCTGCCGCCGCAAGATCCACTGGGCAGACGGGATGAATCCCGGGTGAGAATTCAGCAACAAAATCCGCCAATGTCTGGGCCTTTATGGCAGTGCGTGGCTGGAACTTGATGTCAAACTGTCCCAATTTGACTGCCCACTTGAGAATTCGACCGAAGAAGTCCGCCCGCTTGAACAAAGCTTTGAAGGGGAACTCGGTCAAAACAATGATTGTATGAGCATAGAAATAGTGCACCAACTTCCTGGAGGCCATTATCAATGCCAACGCAAGTTTTTCCAGCGTCAAGTATCTCGGCTATGCCGGTACCAAGGTTTTACTTACGTAGAAGATAGGGAGGTACTTGATTCCTTATGACCGGACAAGCACTGCACTAACTGCATGCTGAGAAACGGCCAGATAAAGGTAAAGTTCCTCGCCGGGCTTCGGTGTTACCAACAGTGGTGCTGAAGACAGATACTCCTTGAGCTCGGCCAAAGCCCGGTCATATTCTTCATCCCATGAAAACTTTGATTTCAAAGCTTGAAAGAAAGGGCGGCAGTGATCTGATGACCGGCTTATGAATCGGTTAAGTGCGGCGGCCATTTCGGCTAGATGCTGCACGTCCTTAGCCGAGCTTGGTTGCTTTAATTCTTGTACGGCTCTAATTTGTGTGGGGTCTGCCTCGATGCCTCGATTTGTGACTAGGAAGCCTAAGAATTTTCCAGATCCCACGCCAAAGGCACACTTGGACGCATTCAGGCGTAGCTTGTGTCGTTTGAGAATGGCAAACGTCTCGGCCAAGTCGGAGAAGTGGTCTGCTTGATGCCGGCTTTTGACCACCATATCATCAATATAAGCCTCCATTGTCCAGCCTAGCAGAGGAGCGAACATCTTGGTCACCATCCTTTGGAAAGTTGTCTTGGCATTCTTCAAACCAAAAGGCATTACTCGGTAGCAGAAGAGTCCCCTTGGAGTAGTGAAAGAGGTGATCTCACGGTCGGGGCCATGCATGGCAATCTGATGATAGCCGCGGTAGGCATCCAAAAAACTGAGCCTGGTATGTCTGGCCGTTAGATCGACAAGTTGGTCTATTCTGGGCAGAGGAAAGTTGTGTTTAGGGCAAGCTCGGTTGACGGTCTTGTAGTCGACGCAAACTCGCCACTTCCCATTCTTCTTAGGTACAACGACCGTGTTTGAAATCCACCGAGGGTAGTGCACTTCCTGAATAGCTCGTGCCTCAAGCAAGTTCTTCACTTCTTCTGCAACTATCTCGGCATGGTGTAGCGCTGATCTCCTCATTCTCTGAATGACCGGCTTTACCCCGGGGAAAACATTGAGGTGATGGCAAATAAAACTCGGATCGATACTTGGCATGTCGTAAGGAGACCATGCGAAGACTTCGATATTTGCCATAAAAAATTCCACTATCTTGGTCCTTTCTTGGGCAGTAAGGCTTGATCCGAGCAAAAAGAACTTGTTCGAGCTCTCCGTGTCAATCCACATTTCCACAAACTCTTCAACGGCTTTGTCCTCAGCCTTGGTGCCCACGTCGTCAAGGACTCCCCGGTCTTCCGTTCCTTTAATCATTTAGACGAAGCCTTTGGCAGCTCAGCTCCCGTTCACTGCCACGAAGCATTACTTTGACATGACCTGATCGCCCCAAACTTCCTCAATTGCCCCCATAGCCGAGGGAAATCTCATCACCTGATGGTAGGTCGACGCTATGGCTTGCATAGCGTGAAGCCATTCCCTTCTAAGGATCAGGTTATATGTAGACGACACCTGCAATACCTAGAACTCCACTTGCTTGACCACAGACCCCGCTTTGACCGGCAGAATAATTTTTCCCAAAGGCCACTCCGGTTGTGAGTTGAAACCAACCTGTGGCGTAGTTGCCGGAGCCAAGTCTGTATCTCGGAGTTTGAGCTATTTGAACGCGTCGTAATACATGATCTCGACCGAGCTTCCCTGGTCAATCAAGATGTGCTTGACACCGAATTCCTTAACGCGGAGTGTGACCACTAAGGCATCATTGTGCGGCGTCTGAATGCGCTCTAAGTCTCTTGTAGAGAAACTGATCACGTCTTTCTCTTCGGTCTTCCCGCTCTTGATTGCGGGTTGGACTGACAAAACTTCCCTCATGTGTTCTGCCTTCTTGATCAAACCTCGGAGCTCGCATATACGCGCCGGCTCCACTATGCCGTGGATGACATTAACAACTCCTTGTGGGGGCACCTCCAGGTCATCTGGTCCACGCGGGTCAACCGGGGCTTGATGTACGGCCTTTACACCCCTATTAATGTAAAGTTCCAAGTGTCCGGCTGCGACTAGCTCCTCCAAGTGTTGCTTCAGAGGCAAACAGTCCTCTGTCCGGTGTCCGTGCTCCCGGTGGAATGTGCAGCGGTATTGCGAATTGAAGCCTTTTTGCGCATCGCCTAACTTAGCAGGAAACCAGACATAATCCTCGTCATGGATTTCACTAAGTATGCGATAGATTGAAATCTTATAGACCGTGGTGATGCCCGTCCGAGCTTTCAACCTTCTGTTTGCATCAGCTACGTCATCGCGGGGGTATTTATCTCAGTTATTCCGTCGACCCCTACCCCGATTTTGACGATTTGAACCTCGGTCAGATTCCTCGGCGCGATCATTTGAATGGTTGGTCTCCTGCCCGACTGCGTGCACTTTGTCAGCCGACCTCTTGTCTGTTGCTACTGGAGTTACCTTCGCGGTAGATGCGGCCGTATCATCTTCTACTCGGATGTGCTCATCGATGCGCTGCATTAGTTGACCCATGGATGTCGGTTGGTGCATAGTAAACGAGCCCCGCAGTCTATGTCCTACCGGGAGACCACGCTTATATTGTGTGATTGCCAGGTTGACCGAGCAATCCAAGATCTCATTGAAGGTTTCCCAGTAGTTGGAGTTGTATGCCTTGAGTGTGTCGCTTGGCTCCATTTTGACACTAAGAAGGTGGTCAACTTCCTTTAGCGTTCTGGTGTTGGTTTTGAAATGCGTCACAAAGGCTTCTGCCAACTGTTGCCACCTTTCAATGCTCTCCTCCGGCAGCCTCTCAAACCATTTCAAGCTCAGCTCGCCCAAACTTGACGGGAAGATAAAGCACATAAGAGCGTCATTCCACCTATGTCCGGCCATGACTTGTCAGAAGTGGCTTACATGCATGTATAGATCGGTCTTTCCGTCGTATAGCGTGAACTTTGGCTGGTGGAAGCCCGCAGGAAGCGGTGTTGTTGCTATCTCCAGGGAGAAAGGAGTGGCGCTCAACCACGCCAAATCTGTGTCTGGAGGAGGAGGCACAGCAAGGCGGGGTGGAGGCATTACGACCTCTTCACTAGCACAACCCCCATAGGATAACCGCTGGAACGCCGACACCCTCTGAGTCTCCCGCCGGCGAGCCCGCTCTTTGTAACTTCTGGTGATTGAGAGGGACGGAGTGTGCCGCTGGCTCTGACTGCCTGAACGGCGGGGTTGGGTGCGCTCACTGTGGTCTCCCACTCCAACTACACCCTTCTTTTCGACATGTCGCTTAAGATCTTCCATCTCCGCCGCCATTCTCCGGATGACGGCGTCTTGGTCCCTTAGCTTGTGTTCTAGATGTCTGGCGTGCGATTCTCTCCACTGCCGGTGACTGTCTGGGCTCCGAGAATGACCAAAGCTTCTTCCGCGCTTATCCCGCACGTCTCTTGAATGTCCTCCTAGAGAAGTCTCCAGGTTCGCCATCGGAGGAATGGCGGGGTGTCCTTCTCTCCGTCTGGCTGACTCCGGAGTAACTCCGTCGATGGTGGACAACGGAATCTCTTCGTTGCTCGCCATGGACGGTGATCAGATGAGCTGGGAAGACAAGGTTTTGTCTATCAAGTTCCCACAGACGGCGCCAATTGTACGGGAAGTAAATGTTCTGGCAAGCCCGTACTCCTTTCTTCCAAGCTCTCTGTCTGTCCGATCGACCTACGAACACAACAACGGTGAGCTACCCGGCGGTGTGTGGCTAGAAAACCCCTCCAACGGTCAAGTTAGCACACACTCAGGGATAGAGAGAGAGAGAGAGAGGAGAGAGTTGAATGTCTAAGTGTATCTCACCAAATGATCATCTCCTTCAGCATGGGGGGCGCAGACACGCTTATATACCTTCTGCGCCCCAAATTTACTCCTATTAGTCTTTCGACATGTGGTGCTGCTATCCCATTTGTCAGCACAAATCCAACAATCACCACCTAACCAAACTGTCAGGATATCTTGACGGAGCCCGGCAGACCGGTGGAATCACCTCGGCCTCACACGGTCGTGCTGCGCCGCATGCCCGAATGCTCACTAGCCGAGCTCCATACTGACCGAGCTCAGTTGCATTCCGGCAGAACCGAGCTCGAAATAGGTCACGCGGGTAAAACAAAGGCCTTCCTGCCGAGCTGAAGGTGTGAGCCTTCCTGCCGAGCAATGCAAGTAGCACGGTTCCCACCTGTGCAAGTTCAAGTAGCTCGGTCTTAGGCTTTAGCCGAGCAGCCCCATCTCCGTGCAAGCCCAAAGCTATCCTGGCCCAAACACGCTCGGCCTTCAACTTGCCCGGCCCTTACGATGGCCCATTTCCAGCTCATAAAATCTCCCTCTCACACGTGTAAGGTGAAGAAAGGATAGTACATCCACGCCTCCAGGAAATGACAAGCAAGGTAGTGCGAACATAAACTATATAAACCCTACGACGCCTCCATGCAACAGGTCTGCGATCTTCCTGATACAGAGCTATCCTGTCTTTTCAGGGATAGAGAGAGAGAGAGAGGAGAGAGTTGAATGTCTAAGTGTATCTCACCAAATGATCATCTCCTTCAGCATGGGGGGCACAGACACGCTTATATACCTTCTGCGCCCCAAATCTACTCCCATTAGTCTCTCGACACGTGGTGCTGCTATCCCATTTGTCAGTACAAATCCAGCAATCACCACCTAACCAAACTGTCAGGATATCTTGACGGAGCCCGGCAGACTGGCGGAATCACCTCAGCCTCACACGGTCGTGCTGCGCCACATGCCCGAATGCTCACTAGCCGAGCTCCATACTGACCGAGCTCAGTTGCATTCCAGCAGAACCGAGCTCGAAATAGGTCACGCGGGTAAAACAAAGGCCTTCCTGTCGAGCTGAAGGTGTGAGCCTTCCTGCCGAGCAATGCAAGTAGCACGGTTCCCACCTGTGCAAGTTCAAGTAGCTCGGTCTTAGGCTTTAGCCGAGCAGCCCCATCTCCGTGCAAGCCCAAAGCTATCCTAGCCCAAACACGCTTGGCCTTCAACTTGCCCGACCCTTACGATGGCCCATTTCCAGCTCATAAAATCTCCCTCTCACACGTGTAAGGTGAAGAAAGGATAGTACATCCACGCCTCTAGGAAATGACAAGCAATGTAGTGCGCACATAAACTATATAAACCCTACAACGCTTCCATGCAACAGGTCTGCGATCTTCCTGATACAGAGCTATCCTGTCTTTTGTCTTCTTTCTTGTAGCCTGCTCGTTCTAAGCACATTGAAGTTGACTATCACTTTGTCCGTGAACATGTGGCTTCCAAACAATTGGTTATTAAACCATTGCCACTTTTGGTCAAATTGTTGATATTCTTACCAAGCCCCTTCATGTTTCTCATTTCCAATTCCTTTAATACAAGCTTTTGGATCATTATTCTCGTTTCAGCTTGAAAGAGAATGATAAGTAGCCTTGATTGCAGCAGCAAGAACAACAAGAACACTCCAATGCTTCGTCTATAACCTCATCTGCTAAGGCTTATAATTACAACTATCAGGTCAGTTAGATTAGTTAGGTCAGTTAGAATTGTTATCTTAACTAAAGTAGTTATAAAGTTGTAAACTCTAGTTAATTGTAACTATAGTTAAGTGTATTTGACTATAAATACTGTATATGATCATCGTAGATCTTTCTAATTGAGATTGAATAAAGTAAAATCTTCTTGATAGTCAACTTCAATGTGTTTAGAACGAGCATGGAAAACAGGGTTACTAGACAGTGCAATAGTGGATAAATTGTCACATCATAGAGTATGTGGTACAAGTGAAATGTGAAGATCTTGAAGGAGCATGCCAAGCCAGCTAAGTTTTCTAGAAGTTTGAGCAAGGACACGATATCCAGCTTTAGTAGAGGAGTGAGAAACAATAAGTTGTTTATTTGCAGACCAATAAGCCAAGATGGGACCAAGGAAAATACAAAACCCAATAGTAGATCTGCAATCAATGGCATTTCCAGCCTAGTCTGAATCAGAGTAGGCATTTAGTGTAAGAGGATCTGGTTAAAACTGAAGACTGCAATCAAGGGTACCCTTAAGATACCTTAACAACCGTTTGACATCATTAAAATGACTAATCAAAGGAGCATGCATAAATTGACAGGTTGAACTGACAGCAAATATAGCGATCCCGATTTTTTCTTTCTTGCTTACCTGTAATCCGGATTTGGTTTCGTAAGGGTGCTGTTGTCTTATCCTCTTTCTATCCCTTTCTATTTGTGTTCGAGCTTTGGGTTGTGTTGGAAATAAGTTGGTTGTGTTTTAAAACATAAGATCTTTGCCCAGTTTTTGGTTTCTCAGCTCGAGCGGCGCTTTTGACGCTCGAGCGGGGAAATCACCCATCCAGTATTTCGTCTGCAGAGGTAGACGCTCGAGCGGGGGGATTGGATGCTCGAGCGGGAGTTTGTGTCTGACGCTCGAGCGGAGAGTTTGACGCTCGAGCGGGAACCTTGTCTGTAAAAGTTCTGGAAGCGTGCATCCGCCGTTCGAGCGGGGAATTGGACGCTCGAGCGGGGATCTGTGAGTGACGCTCGAGCGGGGCGACTTTTATATAAAGCCGAGATCCGATCTTTTTGTTCACTTTTCAACATCCTTTCTCTCTCTTACTTTTCCAAAAAGCTATTTTGAGTGTTTCTCTCACTAAAACCCTAACTTCTCTCTTAGGATTGATCTAGTAGGAGTTGTTTTCTCACCTTGGGCCTTTACAAAAGTTGTGTTGATCATCGAGGGCTATCTTTTAATCTGAAAATTTCAGGATTTGGAGCATTTCCGTTTCTTCATCTCCTTCGTTGAGTCCCATCATTTGAGGTAGGGATAACCTACTCCATCTTATGAGCTTTGTCATTTGAATTTTTATCATTTTGATATGTTGGGTGTTGTTGGGTAGATTCAAGAAAAGTTTGGGCCTTTTGTGTAATTTTACAAAAGTTGGGGTTTTGTTTGAAATAAAACCTATATACAAGTTTGGTGTAAAAGAAATGAGTTGGATGATGGGTTGTGGATGAGAATGGAACCTTAGAGTTGTTTTGTTAATTAAGGTAATTTGCCCTAATTGTTTTAATTAATTAATGCATATAATTAATTAAAGAAGTGAGGAATTGAACTGGAAATGTTGATATATTATCTGCTTGTGCATTTATTTCCTGCTTAGAAATAATTGCTTTGGGCTACCGGTGGAGGGTAGTGTTGATTGTTGTAGACAATGCATGATGATTAGGCAAACTAAAACTAATCAATTGGATGTATCATAGAGTATGACGGTTGATAGAATACATTAACTTTATGTGTTGGTTGATTGTGCATATGGCCAATGTGTTTATATGCATTATGTGTAGACAGTTGATAGAATACATTAACTTTATGTATTGATTGATTGCGTATGTGATTCTGTGCTTATATGCATTACTTGTGTATGGGAGGAGATGGGGGATGTACTCCACGGTTTAGGGGAAGATGGGGGATGTACCTCTAAACCGGTTAATGGTTAAGGGAAGATGGGGGATGGACCCAGGGATGACAGCCATATGCTTATCTATTGAAGTATTGATATAGCTCATATGCTTATCTGTTGTAGTGGTGATACAGCTCATATGCTTATCTATTGGAATGTTGATATAGCTCATATGCTTATCTGTTGTGGTAGTGATACAGCTCATATGCTTATCTATTGGAATGTTGATACAACTCATATGCTTATCTGTCGTAGTATTGAATATAGCTCATATGCTTATCTATTGGAATGTTGATATAGCTCATATGCTTATCTGTTGTGGTAGTGATACAGCTCATATGCTTATCTATTGGAATGTTGATACAACTCATATGCTTATCTGTCGTAGTATTGAATATAGCTCATATGCTTATTTGTTAAAGTATTGATATAGCTCATATGCTTATCTGTTGTAGTATTGATATACCTCATATGCTTATCTGTTCTGGTAGTGATACAGCTCATATGCTCACCCATTGGAATGTTGATACAGCTCATATGCTTATCTATTGAAGTGTTGATACAGCTCATATGCTTATCTATTGGAATGTTGATATAGCTCATATGCTTATCTGTTGTGGTAGTGATACAGCTCATATGCTTATCTATTGGAATGTTGATACAGCTCATATGCTTATCTGTCGTAGTATTGAATATAGCTCATATGCTTATTTGTTGAAGTATTGATATAGCTCATATGCTTATCTGTTGTAGTATTGATATACCTCATATGCTTATCTATTGAAAAGTTTGTTTGATCTGATATAGCATTAAAATGTATATCATCATCGTTTGTGAAGTATGGAAGTAGTTTATGTGTTATTGATACAACACCAAAATGTGTATCCACCGTGAATTTTGAAAATGTTCTAGTGATGAACTATAATCTCATCAAAATGTTTTGGCCAGAGTACTCAGCCCTGTTTTCAAACCCAAAGTTGAACAAGAAATGAAAAGTTAATTGTAACGTAGACTTGGTTGTCATGGAATTGAAATAAGATGTAAATGGGAGTGTAAGTATCGACCATATATCAATTGCTAATCTTTTAATCATTGTTCATGGTTGGTTTAGTATATCTCTGCTGGGCTGTGGCTCACCCTATATGGGAACATCATTTTCAGGTACAGGTAGCATGCCACCTCTGAGGACATAGCTTGGGAGGCTAGAGGCAAACATACTTTTGTTGCCTTATTTTCCTTTTGATGTATTACATGTAAAATTCAAGCCAAGGGCTTAATGTGTAACCGAGTCAATACTCTCTTTTGTAACCAAGTGTTAACTTGGAAAGCTGTAAGCCCGTAGGGCATTTACTTTTGTTGTTAACGTGTAATACTTTTGTAATGAAATACTCTGATGAATTGAGGAAATGTGGATCTTTTGTATGTAAATGTATGTTTATATTAATGGGTTTAATGTCTTTTTTTGAGGGCGTTACAACTTGGTATCAGAGCGTACCGGGTTCGAATACTTTGGGTACGTGGGAAGTGATTAGGATCACAGTATCAGAGCGTACCGGGTTCGAATACTTTGGGTACGTGGGAAGTGATTAGGATCACAATGGGTTTGTCTCGCTTGATAGAGACTTAGAATGTAGTGTCATATGTTATGTGCTTAATTGATAACATGCTTATGTGACTTTGTGGGTATGAGATTTAGTCTCTAGGATGTTGATTGGATCCTTGGGTTTCTGGGAGTCTTATTGGAAAGACACTTGATCAATGCTGTTTTTGACCGGAACTCTAGCAACGCCTCGGGACTATCATTATCCAAAAATGAAATTCGTACGTGCTTATGTGTTTATGTGCTTACGTGGAGTGAATTACAGTTGTCCATGTGTTAAGACGTGAGTGTTTAGCTTCGGCACATGTTTGAGTGTGCTAACGTGTCTCTGTTACTTCTACTAGGATGCCTAGGCGAGGAAGTTGCGATTTCCCTCCTTCCGCTCGGGAAGAGTTGAGGAAACAGTTTGTGGAGTTACGCCAAGGTACTACACCTTTGGTGCGGTTCGAAAGATGGTTTGCTAACCTGTCGAGGTTTGCTCCAGAATTGGTGGAGACGGAGGACTTGCGTTGTATCGAGTTTGAGAGTAAGCTGCGTGACGACATCCGTGATAGGATTGCGGGGTCTTGGCATAGAAGTTATAGGGTGCTTGTTGAGGTGGCCGCCCATGTAGAGGCTGCGGTGCTAGCAATGGGGCAGAGTGGGGAGGAAGCCATCTCGACGACTCTTGTGACTCAGGGTGTTGGTAGGCCTTTTAAGAGGCAGAGGGTTTTAAACCCGCAACAGGGAGGTCGGGCTAGAACTACCCTTTCAGTGTCGGATTTGGGTTCGGGAGAAAGTAAGCAGAGGGGCGTCATTTGTTTCAAATGTGGTTTGCTGGGCCACAAGGTTTCGGTTTGCCCACAGAAGAAGGGGGCAGGGTTAGTAGTTCAACCAATAGTTGTACCACCAGGATCATCTAACCAGCCAGGTTTTGGGCCGATCAAATGCTCCGTGGGGAGGCAATTGTTGGGGTCTTCATCAGCCCAGATTCCGAACCAGTCTCGTGCTCAGGCACCGCCTACTTGTTGGGTGTGTAATCAGCCGGGTCATATTCGACGTTTTTGTACTCAGCCGGGAGCTTCTTTAGGGGTTTTACAACCTAGCCAGGCTCAGTTTCATTCGACTGAGCAGGAACAGTATCGTTTTGGGGGACTAGCAGGTCAGATTGCGAGGGCCTCAGTAGAGTCGAGTTCCCAAGCCTCAGTTGGGGAAGTTTGTAGTTGTTCCAGGTGTGGACAGAGGGGGCACGTCAGTAGTTCGTGTCCGTGGTTAGTAAGCTCGTAGGTTGTCTTGTGTTTGGAGATGACCAATTTTGGCGGTCCAGCGAGGGACGGCAGTGGCGGTAATACCGAGGGGTTGGTTTCGTTTTGGCTAATCCGTTTTGTAATCGGTGAATTATCGTTTTGTAGTCATTGGGTTCTGTTGTGTAACCAATGTGTTTTGGGAATGTTGAAACATCTAAACTGTTTGTCTATCTATATACATATATGCTTTGTTTGTTAATTTCCCTGGAGTGGGTGAATTGGAGCATGTTGTAGCCTTAAAGTTTTATTAATGTATAAAATTGCTGTAAAACCAAAAAAAAAAAAAAAAATTATTTTGGTATTAATGCATTTTTTTTTATTATTATGCGTGTGACTTGAATTGGGAAAGATGAGGGCTGAGGAGCCATGTTTTCAAAATTTGGAAGAACCACCGAGGGGTGCGTGTCTTAGCCAAGGCAATATTGGAGCGAGAACTGTTTTACTTACCGAGTGTGTGGAATTTCATGAGTATTACCCATTTAAAATTTTGTGCGTGGTATAGCTTTTAGTCTACTGTCGGGTGAACTCGAGAGGATGTGAAGTGTACGATTAATACTAGATGTAGCACGTATTTAATATGGTGTCCTATGGGGGCATAGCGCATAATTTTGTTAAGGTTGGACTTGTACCTTCGTGGTAAGTAACGTTGCCGAGATTGCAGGTGTATTGATTGGTCGTTTTAAGTGAGGGGATGTTAGTCCCTATATAAGGTTGTGATTGTTGTATCGGAAGCGATGTGTTGCGAGTAGCTGGTACTATATCTCGGGCTGTAGTGTAATGGGTGTTTCCCTAAGTTTTCAAATTCTTTTATTTGGATCGAATGTGATAGGTTCGTACCTTAGCACTGGTTAGGTCAGAGGATGTTATTAGGAGGGTTAATTGGGTATATAGCCCGTGGCTAGAATGTGAATCGTGGATGGAGTCACAGTGGTATGGTGTTTGCGGATGAAGATGTGGGTTAATGACGAGGGAGGCGAGGACTTTTACCCCTCTGGAAAGTTAGAAGAGTGAATCTTTGAAAGCCTTGTCGGCGACTTGTAACGGTGTCGGGGTTTGGTTCATGATGGTTGCCTAGCGGTAGTTTTGACTAGTGATTCAACACGGAGGCTGGGTCTCTTGATGGTACTCTTGAGATGAGTGACAAGTAAGATGTGGAGATTTGATGTGATGGTTAGATGTGATGGTTGCGAGAGTTGCGTGGTATTGGCAAGGTTATGTGAGAATGTTCGAGAGAATGTGAGATTTGTATCTCGGGTTAGTGGAAATGGTACTTGTATGTTGGTTCGTGTTTTGGGTCTTGCTAGTTAGTGAGTCCGTGGTGACCCCATTGGTTGTATAGGGGGTAGTGTTCGTGTTGTGATTGGTTATCAATTGTTGGGTTTGGGTTGTGAGTGGATGCCGGTAGCATTCTTTGAAGGAAGAATAGTTCGTGTTCTAGAGTAATGAGTATAGCGTTGGTCAAAGTGGTCCTTCGTGTTTGGGTTGTTGTGATTGCGGTTGACCATGTCGGTCTTCAGTCAAGGAAGTGAGCAGGCTTGCTAGATAGCCATGGCGGGGGATGGTGATTCCCTAAGACGTAGTGTTGTTATGATTCAATCTTAGGAGATCCGGTGAGATCCCAAAATTTATGGTTTGTGTAGGAAACTCCGTGTTTGGGGTTAGTGGTTTGAGTGGCACATCAGTGTGTGGATTACTGAGTGTAGAGTTTATTGAGTTGATTAGTCAGCTTGTCGGTATCGGGTTTTGGGTTGGCATTGGTCACTTTGAGTTTTAGTCTTGTTTGTTGTAGACTTTGTATGTTGATTAGGGAAAACTGAAACTAATCGAACATGTTTTGTCGTTGAAGCTGACGGTAGGAATAATACATCTAATATGTGTATTGATTGATCATTGTGAATGATTGGCTTTTTATACATTATGTATGTATGATATTTGGTTTGTTGTTGATACAACACTAAGATGTGTATCATTTGTGTATTCAAGGGGGTATTGTTGAGATGAGATGTGCTCTTATGCCTTATGTGCTGTTAGTACTGTTGCTATTTCTATTAACTACCATTATAGAAATGTTATATCCTGTGTCGGTTGTGGCATCATTGTGTGAGCGACGGTTGTGGATAGTGCTGTTTTGGAAAAAAATGGAAAACAAAATTTTTTTTCCAGTGTTGGGGCCATCTAAGGGCATTGTTGAAGAGTTGATCTAATTCAGAGATTCTAAAGAATTCCAGATAAATCTTTTTGGCAGATAAACTGTGGATGACTCTATGTTTTGGGTAACACCTTATTTATGAAAAATGTTTACAAAGCTTTTGAGTTTTCGTATGGAAAATGCAGGATTTATTCCGGAACGTTAACGTTGAAAATTTAAACATCTTTGGGAAATGCCTCTCGAACAAGAAAATGTTTTCGTATTATCTACTTTAAGATTGGCTTTAATCGTGTTGTTGAGTAGTGACTTAGCTTGAAGCACTAGTCGGTTATTGGTGAATTGTTTCGGGGGAGGTTTGATTTGTTGAGGCTTGCGTACCTAAGGTGTTGTCGTTTAGAATGTGTTCCCTTGGTTAGTCTCCTCCTTGGCAAGAGTGAGTCGGAGGTTTGTTTTGAAAGTAATTTCTTTCCTTGGGGGCTCGGTTGTTGAATGCTCTGTGATTAATTGGCCTTGTGTTTTTGCGTATCCTTAATTTCGGGGACGAAATTCTTTAAGGGGGGGAGGTTATAGCGATCCCGGTTTTTTCTTTCTTGCTTACCTGTAATCCAGATTCGGTTTCGTAAGGGTGCTGTTGTCTTATCCTTTTTCTATCACTTTCTATTTGTGTTCGAGCTTTGGGTTGTGTTGGGAATAAGTTGGTTGTGTTTTAAAACATAAGATCTTTGCCCAGTTTTTGGTCTCTCTGCTCAAGCGGCGCTTTTGACGCTCGAGCGGGGAAATCACCCATCCAGTATTTCGTCTGCAGAGGTAGATGCTCGAGCGAGGGGATTGGACGCTCGAGCGGGAGTTTGTGTCTGACGCTCGAGCGGGAACCATGTCTGTAAAAGTTCTGGGAGCGTGCATCCGCCGCTCGAGCGGGGATCTATGAGTGACGCTCGAGCGGGGAGTTTGGCGCTCGAGCGGGGCGACTTTTATATAAAACCGAGATCCGATCTTTTTGTTCACTTTTCAACATCCTTTCTCTCTCTTACTTTTCCAAAAAGCTATTTTTAGTGTTTCTCTCACTAAAATCCTAACTTCTCTCTTAGGATTGATCTAGTAGGAGTTGTTTTCTCACCTTGGGCCTTTACAAAAGTTGTGTTGATCGTCGAGGGCTATCTTTTAATCTGAAAATTTCGGGATTTGGAGAATTTCCGTTTCTTCATCTCCTTCGTTGCGTCCCATCATTCGAGGTAGGGATAACCTACTCCATCTTATGAGCTTTGTCTTTGAATTTTAGCATTTTGATATGTTGGGGGTTGTTGGGTAATTTTGAGAAAGTTTGGGCCTTTGTGAAATATTACAAAAGTTGAGGTTTTAGATATATAAACCCATATGCATGTTAGGCATAGAGAAATGAGATTAATGTTGGGACATTGATGGAAATAGAACCTTAGGGTTGTTTTGTGAATTATGGTAATTTGCCCTAATTGGTTTAATTAATTAATGCATTTAATTAATTGAAGAAAACGAGGAATTGAATTGAGAATGTTGAAATTGGGAATGTATGAGACTAAAAAGTGTAGTCAAATCTTTTATTACTCATCTGGTTGAAATGTTGGTATATTATCCACTTGTGCATTTATTTCCTGCTTAGAAATAATTGCTTTGGGCTACCGGTGGAGGGTAGTGTTGATTGTTGTAGACAATGCATGATGATTAGGCAAACTAAAACTAACCAATCGGATGTGTCATAGAGTATGACGGTGGATAGAATACATTTACTTTATGTGTTGGTTGATTGTGCATATGGCCAATGTGTTTATATGCATTATGTGTAGACGGTTGATAGAATACATTAACTTTATGTATCTGTGGATTGTGCATGTGACCAATGTGTTTATATGCATCATGTGTATGGGGAGGAGATGTGGGATGTACTCCACGGTTTAGGGGAAGATGGGGATGTACCTCTAAACCGGTTAATGGTTAAGGGAAGATGGGGGATGGACCCAGGGATGCAGCTCATATGCTCACCCATTGGAATGTTGATACAGCTCATATGCTTATCTATTGAAGTGTTGATACAGCTCATATGCTTATCTATTGGAATGTTGTATATAGCTCATATGCTTATCTGTTGTGGTAGTGATACAGCTCATATGCTCACCCATTGGAATGTTGATACAGCTCATATACTTATCTATTAAAAATGTTGATACAGCTCATAGTGCTTATCTATTGGAATGTTGATACAGCTCATATGCTTATCTGTCGTAGTATTGAATATAGCTCATATGCTTATTTGTTGAAGTATTGATAAGCTCATATGCTTATCTGTTGTAGTATTGATATAGCTCATATGCTTATCTATCGAAAAGTTTGTTTGATCTGATATAGCACTAAAATGTATATCATCATCGTTTGTGAAGGATTTCTCCAGGTTAGCGTCACCGTTGACTAGATGTATCCACCATGAATTTTGAAAATGTTCTAGTGATGAACTATAATCTCATCAAAATGTTTTGGCCAGAGTACTGAGCCCTGTTTTCAAACCCAAAGTTGCACAAGAAATGAAAAGTGAATTGTAACGTAGACTTGGTTGTCATGGAATTGAAATAAGATGTAAATGGGAGTGTAAGTATCGACCATATATCAGTTGCTAATCTTTTAATCATTGTTCATAGTTGGTTTAGTATATCTTTGCTGGGCTGTGGCTCACCCTATATGGGAACATCATTTTCAGGTACAGGTAGCATGCCACTTCTGAGGACATAGCTTGGGAGGCTAGGGGCAAACATACTTTTGTTGCCATATTTTCCTTTTGATGTATTACATGTAAAATTCAAGCCAAGGGCTTAATGTGTAACCGAGTCAATACTCTCTTTTGTAACCAAGTGTTAACTTGGAAAGCTGTAAGCCCGTAGGGCATTTACTTTTGTTGTTAACGTGTAATACTTTTGTAATGAAATACTCTGATGAATTGAGGAAATGTGGATCTTTTGTATGTAAATGTATGTTTATATTAATGGATGTAATGTCTTTTTTTTGAGGGCGTTACAGCAAAAGCAAGATCGGGGCAAGTAATTGTCAGATATTGAAGAGCCCCGACTATGGTTCGATACAAAGTGGGCTGATCAAAAAGAAGATCTGGGATGTGTGAGCTAGAGAATTTAGTAGCCATGGGGAAAGCATAGGGCTTGTAATTCGTCATCCCAACTTTGGCCAATATCTCAGAAGTATACTTAGACTGATGCAAAAAGAAGCCAGTAGCAGAGGTTTGAACAAAAATTCCCAAGAAATAATTGAGAAGACCCAACTCTTTCATGGAAAAAAAAACTTTATGTATTTGGGCAATCAATGAGGTAAGTAATTGTCAGATATTGAAGAGCCCGGACTATAGTTCGATACAAAGTGGGCTGATCAAAAAGAAGATCTGGGATGTGTGAGCTAGAGAGTTTAGTAGCCATGGGGAAAGCATAGGGCTTGTAATTCGTCATCCCAACTTTGGCCAATATCTCAGAAGTATACTTAGACTGATGCAAAAAGAAGCCAGTAGCAGAGGTTTGAACAAAAATTCCCAAGAAATAATTGAGAAGACCCAACTCTTTCATGGAAAAAAAAACTTTATGTATTTGGGCAATCAATGAGGTAATATAAGAAACATCACTTCTAGTCAGCAAAATATCATCAATATAAATGAGAAGGATGGTGATGGAAGATGCAGTCTTCTTAATAAACAAAGAAGAGTCACAATGACTAGCAATGAAACCTTGAGACAAGAGAAAAGTGGAGAATGTAGAGAACTAGGCGCATGGGGCCTGCTTAAGCCTATACAAGGCCATATGAAGTTTACACACCTGATGAGGATGAGAAGAATCAATAAAACCAAAGGGCTGAATCATGTGAACCTCTTAACTAAGAACACTATGTAAGAAAACATTAGATACATCCAACTGCTTGATAGAGAAACCAAAATAAAGAGCAAGACAATAAAATCCGAATAGTAGGCTGCTTTGGGACAGGACTAAAAGTGTCTTGATAGTCAATACCCTCTTCTTGGAGATACCCTTTGCCACTAACCGTTCTTTATAATGAGCAATGAAACCATATGAGTTCTTTTTCAATCGATAAACCCACTTACAGCCAATGACATTCTTGTTTGAAGGAAGATCAACCAAGAACCAAGTGTGTTGGAGTTGAAGGGCCTGGAATTCCTCCATCATAACCTTAGTCCAATCTGGGGATTGAGAGGCTTCTTTATATGAAGAAGGTTCAGTGGGAACATGAGCAATATGAGCAGTAGGAGGAAGGAAAGTTGTCACGACCCAAACTCGCCCCTATAGGTTTAGCGCCGTAACCGGCCAGTAATCCGTGATTACCAAATGCCTGTTTAACAATAATGACAATAATACAATATAAAGGGGTTGGTGGAAGCCAATCAAGAATACGATAATGTCCAATGAGCTGTGAAGACCTGAATGGAAATAACCTTTCATATACATAGCCATATCCATAACCATTTATGCCCATAAACACATATATACAAAACAAAATACAAATTAGGGAATTAATCCCATCATCAAAAACAGTATCATTAAAAGTCCTAAAACATTTTTTTCACTTGGGAAACTCAAAAGGGGAATTTGAACCACCCAAAAATAGCCTTGACACATGCTAGTTCGGAACCTTGCAATGTGGCACAATAGCTGGCTTGACAAAGCAAGGGTTCGGGTCGACGCCTCTTGCTTTAATCCAGTGCCTGGCCACCTACATATATATAATAAACTGTAACCTAAAGCCCAGTGAATAACAGATGTGTAAGGAGGTTAAGAATGATATCTTTACAGTCTTTGAAACAATAGATTATCAATAGCACATTTTCAATCAATATTGTTTGTCAATAAATCGTTCAATCGTTCAATTCAATTAGTTCATGTTCATATAGGTCATATGTGGTACATCCAATAGAAACACTATAATAGGTCTTAAAGACCGAACAATCAATTGATGGCCATCAATAACAATAATTGCAGGATGTGGAACTGACAGAGATCTCTGTAACAATAGTGATATTAATAACAATAACAATAACAATACGCTATGGATGCCACGAATACAATTCAAAAGAGGATCATCATTCAATCAATAAAAAGTAACCGTTTAGAAACAATATAATTTATCATTCAGAAAATAAGTACAATTTGAACATATCTTTAAAACATTGTTACTCATAGTGGGCTTCTCGATACACGTACTATTGGTTCGACGTTCGACCTAAAAAAATAAAGTCAAGCATAACAACTCAATTACATTCGTATCAATAGCCAATTCAATATGATTCGGTTGTTATTTGGTCAATAACTAATCATCTTTACTCATTTGGTTCTAATTTTTCATTTATTCAATCTAATGCACTTATGAGATGCAAATGATCATGAAAACACTCTAAAACCATGCAAACGGAGGCCCGAAAGGTGGAAAGTAGAGCGAAAAACAAACAGGGTCTACCCAAAGAGGGCCTCACGTGCGGGGGTCTTTCCCGCATATGCTTTTATTTCAGTGTGCAAGGAAAAATAGGGGAGGTTCTCCTGCACATGCAGTGCTCCTAGCCGCACGTGCAGCCTGGGTTTGAAATGAGTTCGAATTCTGCTCTGTTTGGGTAGTGCATTTCTTTGCAAAAAAAATCCTATTTTCATGCAATTCACTCCTAAAAACTCATATAAACATGCTTAACTTTGAGTCTTGATCATGAAACACAAACCAAAACTTGTAAACAAAGTTCAAATGGCCAAGTTGAAAGCTCAAGATTTCAACTAAAACATAAACACATAACTAAGCATTTCAAAGCTTCAAGTTGTAAAATTGATGAGAAAATCCTTTCTAAACTGTTAGACTTATGGAGATTATGCAAGAAGTTAAATGAATGAAATCAAATGTCTATGAAATATGCCATGCATGCATATCTATATGAACTTAATTTGATGAATTCTTCCATACCAAAACATGCATGACTCAAACTTTTCATATCATGGACAAACCTTCTACTTGGACTTCAATTCATCCTAAATTAAACGTTAATCTTTAAAGATGATGGATAACAAGTCTCTATATCAAGAAATTAGAAAGAAAAATTCTTACCTTACTTGTTGATTTATGAGAATCAAAGACAATTTCTATGCTCCTCCTAAGTTCTTCCTTTGTTTATTAAGCTTACCCTCTCTAAGTTTCAATCTCTCTCTCTCTCTCTCTCTCTCTCTACGTGTGAAGTGTAAACTGAACAAGACCCACTATTTCCCTTATACCAACTAAATGGATGAATAGGTTAGTAGAACAACTCTAACATAATAATAATTCAATTTCTAGTTTAAATTGTATTTAATTAACTCAAATAAATTAGTTTCATCATCTTATAATCCTAATTACACCAAATTAAATTATACTAAGGTGAATTAGGCTCTAATTCCTATCTTATGATTTAATTCTAACTTGTTAAAATTAACGAATCAAACAGGTTTAATATTCACTTTAACCTATTTGTCCACAATAACACAATTCAACTAATTACATGGCATAACAATAACACTTCATAACCTATAATCACATAATTTAGGAATAAGAACATAATCAATTTAATTAATTTGCTTAATTAAGGAGGTGGTTGTCACATTTTCTTTCCCTTAGGACGTTTGGTCCTCCAAACTCAATTACCTTCCTCCGGAAAAAATATAGGATCAAGCGGGAAAAGGTCCAGATATCTTTTCTTTATATCATCCTCTCTTTCCCAAGTTGCATAGACACCATCATGATTTTGCCAATCCACTTTCAGTAGTGGAATTTCTTTATTTCTCAACTTCTTGGTCCAACAGTTAACAATCTGAATGGGCCATTCTTCATATGTATAGTCATCACTCAACACCATGTGCGTAGGCTCAATAACATGAAAAGGATCACGGAGATAATCTCGCAAGATCGAAACATGAAAAACGTTATGCATGTCTTCCATTTCGGGAGGGAGAGCTACCTGATATACCACCGGATTAATCTTTTCAATAATTTGGTACGGCCCAACATACCTCGGTGCTAACTTGCCCTTGGTTCCAAAGTGAGTCTGCCCTTTCATCAGTGTTAGTTTAATAAAAACATGGTCACTTACTTCACACTCCCTGTCTCGCTTGCTGACATCTGTGTAACTTTTCTGTTGGCTTTGCGCGGTTTTTAATCTTTGCTGAATTAACTTTACTTTTTCTGTTGTTTCATGCACAATCTCAGGTCCAAGTAAAGGGCCATCTCCAACTTCGGCCTAACAAATGGGAGACTGGCATTTTCTGCCATATAATGCCTCGAAAGACGCCATACCAATGCTTGAATGGAAACTGTTATTGTAGTAAAATTCAGCTAGAGGCAAGTGAATTTCCTAATTCCCTTGAAAATCAAGCACACACATACGCAACATGTCCTCTAGAGTTTGGATTGTTCTTTCTGACTGGCCATCGGTCTGTGGATGGTATGCACTGCTCAATCTCAATTCAGTACCCAATGCCGTTTGCAAACTTTGCCAAAATCTTGATGTGAACTTCAAGTCCCTATAAAAAACAATGGACATAGGTTCTCCATACAATCTAACAATCTCATTAATGTAAATTGTAGCCAATTTATCTACATTATAAATTGTTTTGACAGGTAAAAAGTGTGCAGATTTAGTCAAACGGTCAACAATAACCCAAATTGACTCCATACCTCTAATGGAGTGAGGTAGTCCAACAATAAAATCTTTAGGTATTGGTAGTGGTTGGAACAATCCAGCGGGTTGTTGATGCTCGGCTTTGATTTGTTGGCAGTGTAAACACTTAGACACAAATTTTGTAATTTCCTTCTTCATTTCGGGCCACCAAAAATTAAGCTTCAAGTCTTGGTACATTTTTGTATTCCCTGGGTGGATAGAAAGTCTTGAACTGTGGACTTCTTGCAAAACTTGCTTTTTCAAGTCAACATCATTTGGTACACACAATCTATCTTGAAATTTCAACACACCATGTTCAAAAACAAATCTAGCCTCAGTTTGGATTCCCGTTCATCAATAATCTTCTTCAGAAATTCATCTTGTTGCTGTTTTTCTCTAATTTCTTCAAGAGTCACTGGTTGAGCAGAAATAGCAGCCAGTGTCCCGCATTGTTCTCGCAACACAATTTCAACCTCAAAATTCTTAAGGTCATGTGGCAATTCTCTTTGCCCAGTAAGTAAGCAAGCAAATTTCGCAATTGATTTCCGACTAAGTGCATCAGCAACGGTGTTAGCTTTCCCCGGATGATATAAGATTTGCAAATCATAATCTTTTATCAATTCCAGTCATCTTCGTTGTCTCATGTTCAACTCTTTATGAGTAAAGAAATACTTAAACTCTTGTGATCTGTATAAACCTCACATGTTGCCCCATACAAGTAGTGTCGCCAAATCTTCAATGCAAATACTACTGCGGCAAGCTCTAAATCATAAGTTGGATAATTCTTTTCGTGTGGCCTCAGTTGTCGAGAAGCATATGCTATTACTTTGTCATTCTGCATCAACACACACCCTAAACCCTTATAAGAAACATCACTAAAAATAGTAAATCCATCCGTACCTGAGGGTAAGGTGAGAATCAGTGCAGTCACAAGTCGAGTCATTAATTCTTGAAAAACTGATTCTCTCTGATCGGTCCAATCAAATGGCACCCCTATCTGAGTCAATTGAGTCAAAGACAAAGCAATTTTGGAGAAGTCTTTCACGAATCTTCGATAGTATCCGATCAAACCCAAGAAACTCCAGACTTCAATAACATTGGTTGGTCTAGGCCAATTAACAACTGTTTCTATTTTTTGTGGGTCAACAAAAATGCCATCTTTACTAATCACATATCCCAAAAACATAACACTATCAAGCCAGAAGTCACACTTTGTCAGTTTTGCATATAATTTCTTCTCTCTCAAGGTTTGCAAAGTAATTCTTAAATGATGTTCATGTTCCTCTTTGCTTTTGGAATAAATCAAAATGTCATCTATAAAAACAACCACGAATTCATCGAGGAATGGCTTGAAAATTCTGTTTATAAGATCCATAAATGCAGCAGGTACATTAGTAACTCCGAAAGGCATAACAAGAAATTCATAATGTTCGTACCTTGTTCGGAAAACAATCTTTTCAATGTCCTCAGCTTTGACTTTCAATTGGTGGTATCAGGACCAAAGATCGATTTTGGAAAAGACTTGAGCACCCTGCAGTTGGTCAAATAAATCATCAATGCGAGGCAACGGGTATTTATTTTTCACTGTCACCTTATTCAGCTCACGGTAGTCAATGCAAAGCCTCAATGAACCATCCTTTTTTTTTCACAAATAACACTAGAGCTCCCCACAGTGATGTACTAGGCCGGATAATTTTTTTATCCGATAACTCTTGCAACTGGATTTTTAACTCTTTCAATTTAGTAGGTGCCATCTTATACGGAGCTTTAGAAATTGGCTGTGTCCCCGATATAACTTCAATAGTGAGCTCAATTTCCCTGTCAATCAAATCCCTTGGCAAATCATCTGGAAAAACATCTGGGAATTCTCTGACTATATGAATACTATCTACATTAACTTTAGTATCAGCATGCACAGTCAATATACAACATAAATACCCTTTACACCCCCTTTTTAATCAATTTATAGGCTTTCATAGATAAAATCAAGTATGAGGGATGTACAACACCAACTCTGTTAAATACAAATTTGGGCAATCCAGGTGGACGAAAAACAACTTGTTTTGTTACACAATCAATGGAGGCATGATATTTTGTTAACCAATCCATTCTCAAAATTATATCAAAATGATCAAGATTTAGAGGTAGCAAATCAACATATGAAAGCACATCCCTAATCACAATCTCACATGCAGGATACACATAAGCACAAGTCATGGACCCCACATAAGCACAAGTCATGGACCCTCCAGCGGGTGAAGATACAACTAATAAATAGTTCATAGGTTCCAGTGGTCTATTTAATTTTCATGAAAAAGCATGCGACACAAACGAGTGTGTAGACCCTGAATCAATCAAAATATAAGCATTTTGAGCACAAATAGGGAGTATACCTGACACCACTGTCTCAGTGTTCTGCACATCCCCTGGTACAAGTGCAAACACTCGACCTTGCCTCAAAGTTTCTCTTCCGGTAGCTTTAGGATTGGATTTTGGTGTAGCGGTTGATGCTGCGGCACTTGCTATAGGTCTAGTAAAGTTCTGAGATGTGAGAGGACAGTCTTTAACTATGTGTCCCACCTTGCCACACGTATAACATGCCCCAGAGATTTTATAACAAACCCTTTTGTGTTTTTTACCACATTCTGGACAAGGTGGTATGGAATTGTTGCCTTGGCTGGAACTGCTTGTTGACCATGTATTTTCCTTTTTATTCAATGAGTTATTTCGGCCCTTTTTGAAATTAAAATGTTGTCTCTTACCCCGCCATTCTGTCATCGGTGTCTTAGCCTGTTTCAATGCTGCAACATTTGCCTCAGCTATAGTAGCTCGATCTAGGATATCCATATACTTGAGTAATTTCAGAACATTGATCCGGTCGAGTATCTCAACATTAAGTCCACCCTCAAATTTTCTAGCCTTTTTATAGTCGGTATCTTCCATATGTGGTGCATAACGGGCGAGTTCGGTGAACTTAGCTTCATATTCTGCTGCTGACATGGTGCCTTGCTTCAGTTGCTCAAATTCGGTTACTTTGCGGTCACGAACATATTGAGGAAAGTATTTACCATAGAATGCTTCCTTGAAGTGGGCCCAAATCATAGTATTATTATCTTCACGCACGAGCATCCACCATTGTCTTGCCTCTTCCTGTAAAGTAAAGGTAGCCAACAACACTTTTTATACCTCGGAACACGGGAACACTTCAAATAGCTTTTAAATTTCTAGGAGCCATGCCTCAGCTTTTAGTGGTTCCAGTCCTCCCTGGAATGTCGGTGGCTTCATTTTGTTAAACTTTTTTGCTAAAGCAATCACATCATCATTGGCATTTGGTTCAGGTTGCACTAGTGGCGGCGACGGAGGAGGAGGTGGGGGTTGTTGGTTCTGTTGTTGTCTTAGAGCCTCAGTCAATAGTTCAACCATCCTTTCCAATCTTGGAATTCTTATTTCTGAGGATTTAGTTTCATCTGTATCCCTTGCATTCTCCATTGCACTATATGGAACATGGTAATAATAAACATAGGAAAGAAGGTGTACTTATTCATGTTAGCACATATACACATAACATGTCCACACATACTTATTTATGCTCATGCAACGCCCTAATTTCGTTTCTAGGACATCCTTTAGCTCATTTAGACACGTGTGTGTGGGATAACTTGTGCTCTGATACCACTCTGTCATGACCCAAACCCGCCCTTATACATTTAGTGCTGTAACAGGCCAGTAATCCGTAATTACCAAAGGCCTGTTTAACAATAATGACAATAATACAATATAAAGGGGCTGGAGGAAGCTAATCAAGAATAAGATAATATCCAATGAACTTTGAAGACCTGAATGGAAATAAACTTTCATACACATAGCCATATCTACAACTATTTATGCCCATAAACACATATATACAAAAGTTAGGGAATTAATCCCATCATCAAAAACAATATCATTAAAAGTCTTAAAATATTCTTTTCGCTTGGCAAACTCAAAAGGGGAATTTGAACCACCCAAAAAAAGCCTCGACACATGATACTTCGAAACCTCGCAATAAGACACAATAGCTGGCTTGATAAAATAAGGGTTCAGGTGGACGCCTCTAGCTTTGATCCAGTGCCTGGCCACCTATATATATATAATAAACTATGAGTTAAAGCCCAGGGAACAAAAGATGTGTAAAGAGGTTAAGAATGATGTCCTTACAGTCTTTGGAAAAATCGATTATCAATAGCACATTTTCAATCAATATTGTTTGTCAATCAATCGTTCAATCGTTTAATTCAATTAGTTCATGTTCATATAGGTTATACGTGGTACATCCAATAGCAACATGTAGGCACCCCATTTTTGACCGCCCTTAAGACTTGGGCATTACTGATGGTTTACTTGGTGTTGAAAGTTGTGCAGTGCAAAGGTCCGATCTCTTCGGCAAGAGGAGAGTCAAATCCTAACCTCACACTCCATTTTGGACCAAAGATATTTTGAATGGTTTTTAGACCTTAAAACCCTTTCTTTCAAAACATTTTTGAAACAAAGTTCCTACGATGCTCTGAGGCTCACATTTCGTTAAATGTTGCACTTTTTGGTAAACCGAGCAAGGACAAAGTGGAAATGAATGAAAGAGAGATGAAATCTTTGAAAAATCTTTCAAAACACCTTTTTTAGGGGTTTGGATTTGAAGAAAATGAGAAAGGAGAGAAGAAAACTAGTTTGGGAGAAGTTCGGCATCAATTCGGTTGGATCGAAACTGCGCGGCTTCACGAAAACATGCATAAATTTTTGCGCAGTTGGAATTTTGATGCAAGGTTGGTGCCATTGGAAAGATAAGTTATGGGGCTTCAATTTGGACACTTGGCCGACCACTTTTGGCCTTTCCAGCCACTGGCCGAGCACTTTCTCTTCTGACAGACCAGAAAAAGTAGCTAGCCGACCACTTAACTGGTCGGCAGCTTTCCTTCAACTTTCTGAAGATATTTTCCTCCAGTTGGCACAGCTGGAAGGCACCAGAGCCATCCTCCATACATGTGTATGGAGGGATTGCCTTGGCCCTTAGCTTCTTGGAGAAGCTTTGCCTTTTGTTCTCTATAAGAGGGAGGCTCCTCCTCCCTCCTCTAGGTTCAAAAATTTGAGGGTTGAGAGTTATACATACATAGTTGTATCTATCTTCCCCTTTGCTTCATTTTTGTGCCTTAAAAGTATAGATTTGTCTCACTTTTGTACACAAACACACACTCAAACACCTTCCTTTGGTTGCTGAGGTGCTAAGGGGTTGTTTTTGGTGTTCTTGGATTAGTTTAAGCTCAAAGAACTTGCTGGAGTTGCAGTTGTAAAGGATGTCTTCAAGGGTAAACATTTGACCTTTAAATCCCCCTTTCTTGATTAAGCTTTTATCCCTTCTTGCATACGTTTTTAAGCTTAACTCTTAACTAGAAAAAGTTCTTTTTTTGCATGCTTAAAATAGTTGTTTAAGGTCACTTTTTCGTTTGGGGTGATTTACCCCCTCTTAGGCTTTGTTAGGCCTTATTTTGAGCCATCCCTTTAGGCTCTTGTTGAAGCCTTTGCATGACCTTTCTACCACTGAAATCCAAAGGATTTTTAGTGGTGGAAAGGTGGTTTTGGTGTCTTAAATGGGAGAGGGTCATCCCCTCTCCTTGTATTGTGCTTACTTGCGTCATATGCCTCATGTTTGAGCATCTTTGTTAAGCTTTTGTTGGCCATATTTTAGCTTGTATTTGTGGTTATTTTGCTGAGGCATACCACTGTTTTTTCTTTCTTTGGTCACTCCATGTATGGTTAATACACTTGTAGTGTAAATCACATAAACTAGCTTTATATGCTTCATGAAGTAGCATCTCATTCTAGCTTACTTTGAGTCTATTTCAGCATGTATTTGATGATGTTTTTCCATGTCATATCTCTGTTAGGGTTTGGTTTGGTTGGCCTTTGCATGCTCCATGCACTTGTAGTGCAATTTCGTGAAATAGCCTAACTTGCTTCGTGCTTTGACATGTCTTTTAGCATGCTTTTGGCTTGGCTTAAAGAAGATTTTGTTCATGTTTTACCATGTTTAAGGTCTGATTTTGGTTGTTTTGGCCGTGCATGACTTGCTTTATATAGCTATGGTTCAACCTAGCTTGTTAGCTTTGTGTGTTGAGTCCTCTAGCATGCATTACTTGGACTATTTCAATGATTTGGCATCATTTATTATGTGATTTCAGTCCATGTTTTATGGTCATGCATTCACATTAAACGCTCATTCAATGCGTTGGAGGGTTTGCCCCTTTATGCCTTAACATGAATCATTGTGTATGCCTTCATGCCATAGCTTGTGAGCCATCATTTCAGTGTGTTTTTGGGGTTATTATGCCATGATATAACTCTAATTTTTATTGGTTAAGTCATTCCATGCTTGGTCTAAATAGGTGTAGTGTAATCCGCCTTATTTGCCTTGTATGCATCATGTCTTATACCCTCCATGCTAGCCTATTTGGGCTTCTTTCCATGCATGTTTTAGACTCATTTTAACATGTTCTAGGACTGTTTTGGGTCGCCTTAGTCACATGCTTCATGTTTTGTATACTTGTAGTACAAGTGCCCTTGCTTGCCTCAAGCTTTGAGTACCATTGAATGCTTCACTTGTTGTGTACATGATTTGGCATCACTTAACATGACATTTCAGAGCATTTAGCATTGCCATGTTCCTACCTCAATCATGCTTTAAGTGCCTTTGAGTGTTATGCATTGTTGCGTAGTTTATGCCTTAGCTCGTATGCTTGCATGCTTAGCCTTTGAGTCCCCATCTCAGCATGTTTAGGTCCTTATTTTGACCTACTTGAGCTCTGTCCATGCTTAGTTCATGCATTTGTGCCATGTATTGCATGCCTCATGTGTAGTCCTCTTTGCTTGTCTTAAGCTTTAAGGACCATTGCATGCCATGCTTGTGTTGATTAAGTGATTTGGCATCATTTCTTGTCTAATTTCAGTGCACTTAGTGTTGCTACACTTCCATGCTTTTCACTCTTTAATGCTGTGTTTGGTTGAGGGATTTGAGGAGGGATTTGAAAAGAGAAATGGAAAAGGTAGGTGAAATGTGAATAAAACATACTTATATTTCACCTAGTTTCACACACCTTTTCCATTTCCCTTTCCAAATCCCTCCTCAAATCCCCTAACCAAACACAGCGTAAGTGTTCTTGAGAGTTGCACCTTAGTGCCTTAGTTGGTGAGCCAATTGGTATGCATGTTTGTATGTGTTTTCGGTGCCTTCATTTTAGCATCATGGCCACTATTTTGGCATGACTGAGGTCTGTCCATTTCGGTTTAAGTCCATCGAGTATATGGTTTGCATGTTGTTGCATGTTTGGTGCATTGCACATTGTTGCCCTTGTTGCATTGCATTGTGCATGCATGCATTACATTGTGTTAAGAACCTTCATGATTGCCTTGCATTGAGTATGCCATCTAGTTCTTAGCACTTAGCATTGTGTATGCCATGTTATGCCTTGCATTGTGTATGCTAGGTTGCTAGTTGCAATGAGTATGCCATGTAGTTGCATGTTCGCATGCTAAGTTGCATTATATAGCATTGTGTATGCCATGTTTCTCGCTTGCATCGTGTTTGGAATAGGTGTTAGTCTAAACACGGGAAACGAGGGACGTTTCATACTTAAAGTGATGAAACGTGTCTCAATTCCCCGTCGCCGACGCTCCGGATTACGCTCTTGATCATACATGATAGAGTTCTAGGCCTTATGTGTTTACTTGTGCATTCATTTTACATTGAATTGTGTAACTTCGCCTCTCGGCCATCATGCATTGAAATGCACGATTGGTGGCCTGAGGGTTGAGAATCACACCCTTTTGAGTTCATGACATGATAGGGAGGGTGGTTGTGCACACATATTTTACAAATACATTGCCATGCCCTTTTTTGCTCTCTGTTGCAGCAAATTGCAGTTCAGCAGCAACAACTGGCCGGCCAGCCAGAAAAACTAGTTGGCCGACCACTTTTCTGGTTTTTCAACAACCAAAAGTGGTCGGCAGGTGTCTGGAGAGACCAAAAGTGGTCGGCTACCCTCCCACAGGTTTCCCTAGGTAGAGTTTCATCTTTCTGGAGCTTGGTGCAGAGTCCTGAGGACAGATGAAAACAGAGGCAAATCGGGGCATCGCATTGGATTTCTGAACGAGGCGACTGGGCTTGCATGTATTCCTCTCCCTCTGAACCTCATGTTTTACTGCTTTCCTTAGTTGCCATGTTTGGATAGCTAGCTTTTGCTTTGGTTTGTACTTTAATTAGTTAATGCGTTAGCTATTCAATTCGTTCTGTAATAATTAGTTAACTAGGATTAGTTAAATAATTTGTTGTGTAATAATTAGTTTAATTAGCTTAGATTAGCTAGTTAGCTTCTTATTCGGTCTCTCCCTCAAGAGAGCCAATTGTTGTAATAAGCGTACGTGTGTGTGATGCATGTCTTCCAATCCCCATTTCTTTCTCCCTTTTACTTAACCGTTTACGATGGTTAGCTTTAGGGCATATTTCATTTAGCATACCTCATGCTCGCATGCGTGCATCCATTCATCTGTATTGCCTTCACCGGGCTCGGCGCATCATACTAACTGCATTGTACTTTCAATACATTACTTGAATACGTGTTTAAACAGCATGTTATCAAGTTGCATTTCACATGACATGATTAGAATAGCCGAGCCTATTTTAATTGCATTTTCGCATGTGTTGCATTAGCCATCTTAACATGAACTAGGATCATGCATGATTTCTAACTAGTTCTTTGTTTTGGCTCGGAGTACATTGTGAGTGTTTACGCTTTAGCATACTGCATGTGTGTTAATGGTGCCATGTTAGCATGCTTGCCATGAGGCTAACTGCTTATGTGATTTACTGCCTGAATGCCTGTGGATGAATGTTGGATTGCTTGAATTGGGACAATTCATTGAAATCCTCGATTTAGCCTACTTGCGAGTAGCAAACTTCAAACCATGTTTAAACAAACGGATATGCAATGCTTTGTTCCAACTTAGGTGATCTAGTCTATACTTGTTTGCTGTGCGCATAACATTATAATTCTAGGTTAAATAACCGGAATAAGAACACATGCGTTTTCAAAAACAAAATATCATGCTTAATACAGGCCGATCTTTGATCGGGCGAGCGGGGGTGCTCATTATATGCCCTTCCCCAATCGTACCCAAGTTCCCGAGCCGAGGCAACTTTGGTGATGACGGACACATGGCCTTAGGCACGAGATTTTTAGTCACCAAATAACAAAATAAATAAAAACTTTCGTATATAAACTGCAGTAAATTTTGTCACAAAAAAAGTTTATTGGTGACGAATAATCACTTTGTCATAATAACAAGTACAAATGACGAAACAAATTCATCACTAAACTTGTTCCATATTTTATATTCAATTTAAATTATTATTTCACAAATATCCCTGCTCATATCCCAATAGCCTTTTAATTGTACTAAGAAATCCACTAGCTATTATACAGCACTCCACAAAAAAATTCACTAAACAATTTATTTTATAAATCAAAATATATCCATCAAACAACCTTAATAATAATCCATTAAGTATCACAAAAAAACCATCAAAGTAAATCCCAAAATAAACTAACGTGGAGTCCACCAAAAAAAATCAACACTCAATCTTAATTTGCAACTACAACTAAGCTTCAGTTTAGGAAAAAAATTCAACAGTTGATCTTCATTTGCAAGTATGCTTCTGAACGTCATCAAAACCAATCTACAAAAAAAATAAACAAGGCAAACATTAGCATAGAATGTATATATATAAAGTTTATTATAATAGCAAAGTTTTATTATAAACTTAAAGCCAAATATCAGAAACTTAACAAATATACAGAACTGTTCTCAAGATCACAAGCTTGAAGTTATCTGAATAGAAATTAACAGAGATTAACTAAAAAGATGAATACCATGCTCATTCCCACCCATGGGCTTTGCAATGATCACCTTAACATGGCAATTCATTGTGTCCCCAGAATTATGCTCTGATAGAAAACTGGGTGTGACCCACGGACAACAGCCAAACTAGTTATAACACTACAACATCTCATGGTAAGAAACCAGGGCATGCAGTCAATGAGAATGGGAAGGAACAAATATTGTGGCTGCTGCACAAATGGGATTTAAAAAAATTTTGAAGAGAGAGAGAGAGAGAGAGAGAGAGAGAGAGAGAGAGCAACAACCTACAATGCAAAAAATGGATAACTAGACCACTAGCTTGGTGAGTTATGACAGCAATGACCACAATGGATGTAGATAATAAGCTTATTATTTTTAACATTAACATTAAAAGGCCACACACAAAACCTAAAAACAGCTCCCTTCTAAATTTAGAAAATAGTATACACTGCTATACGTATTATTTTGTTTTAACATTGACTGCTTCCTTTTTTTTTTTTTTTTTGGATCAACAAAGACTTTATTGATGAAAGAACCTTACAAGAAGAAGAAAATACATCAATAAAGGGGACAAGAAATGACAGGGGAGAGGGGGATGATGCACAGCACCAAAATGGAACTGTTGGTGAGGGACCAACAAGAACACAAAAAAACACAACGGATAGTAGGATCAAACACAGACAGCAAGCTACCCATCCCAGCAAAGGTATATAGAAAATATACATCACCAAGCCTACAATTAGATTCACATCCAAAACTGAAGCAAAACTGAAGCAAAATTACCCAGACCAGCAGCCCAGCAGATCTATCCACTCACACAGCATACAAATACAACCAGCAAAGCAGAATGATACCAAACAGCAGAGCATATAGATACCAACAGCAGAGCAAACAACAGAGCATACAGATACCAACAGCAGATCATACAGATACCAACAGCAGAGCAAACTGCAGAGCATACAGATACCAACAGCAGAGCATACAGATACTTGTGACTTAGGCTATACAGATACCAACATCCACAGATACAAGCACACTTAACAGCAGGCTATTATTTGACTTAGTTTTGTCTCTACTTTGGTTAGTGTGTATTTTAACTAGAGTCATGCTAAGTAAGAATTTTGATAATGAATCTATTTTCATTAAATACATCTTCAAACTTGTTAAATCTTAGTTAATAAGTAGTCAAACTGTACACTTTAACTAGTATATACTAACCAACATGAGAAAAATAAATGATAAAACGAGCGAGACTTACCAAAAAGGCGATGTACGAGTTCATGAGATACCTCATCCTCTAAATTGTCCTTTGAAACCTTGCTTCTTAAGAAACTCCATGATGCTTGATGTGATCTCAAAATGCTCGTCAATCGACCCATTCATCTTCCCTATCTCTTTATTTTGTGCTTGAATTTCCTCTTTTTGTACTTCAATTTCCTCTTTTTGTGCTGTAATTTCCTCTTTATGTGACTGAATTTCCTCTTTTTGTGACTGAATTTCCTCATTTTGCTATGGTATTTCCATCTCTAGATGCCTCACATAGTCACTGTCAGTCGAAGAACTGGTAGTCCTAACAGAGAAGGAACACTTCAACCCGAGTCCTTTAACATATCCTGACCTTGGCTTTAGCACCTTCACAGATAGCTCCTTCGGAGTAATTGGAACCACACCAAGTTGGGAGCAATGCTCAGCTTGGATCTTTATCATATTATCCTGGCAATTAAAAAAAAAATAGAAAAATGAATAAAGATACAATTAAAATTGCAATCATCCTAATACAAAAGGTAAATATACATACATAATTCTCTTCGCACTTCGGAGAAATCCACTGCTTTGTGACATCATTAAAGTGTGTAGATTTGTAAACACATGGCAACTCTGGCAGTTGGCCCCCATTCGCAATTGTCTGATTTTTTTTGTTCAACTAGTAAGTTAAATAAGAACGACGGCAGTAGAATCATCTTTAAAAAAAAACAAAAAAACAAAAAAAAAAAAATTAAAGAAGACCTACGACCTCGTGTACCCTAACTGGGAGAGATTTTGACCCACACCTATGCTTTGTCTACAATTGATTTCTATTGTCAATGTTAGCATTTGATTGCTTCTACAAGGAGCAAGTTCCAATAGAAAAATATATATATTAGGAAGACAAAGTAATTGTCAACAATTAATAAACATAAGAAAAGTTTACCAGCCAATTGGTATCATTCCACTTCTTGTCAATCAAGTTTTTCCATTTCTCGAGGTCACATTTAGGCAGTGGGTGGCTTCTAGCATACTCCTCTCCCTTAGCACTTTTAAGGTTCAAGTATTTTTTTTGTAGTCTGTAGGTGTGGCTGCTCAAGCTCCGTCCACACTTTGTTGCCACCACTTTCCTAACATTAGTGGATTCACCTTCCATGTCAAATTGATCCTAGCAATAGCCACAAATATTGTAAGTCATAATTAATTATATTACATTAATTCAATCAATTATGTAAAAGTTTTACCGTTAGACACTGAAACATAGGTACCGTAACTTCTTCTTTGACATGTTTCCACCTGTGAATGCTAAAGTCTGGCAAGTGTGTTTGGACCTCAACACCAATTTTGGAGACTAATTGAGAGGCATGATCCCCCACTGGCGCACGATACTCCTGTGGTATAGGAACTTTTAGCTTTCCATCTTTTTGAACCATTGCTTGAATCTTCAACCCGCGTGTCAAGCCACGAGGGTGTCTACTAGGCATTGTTTTAAAGACATAACATTGACTGGTTAGCAATTAATTAAAGTGAAATCATAAAAGCAATATAAGTAACTTTTTTTTTAGTAAGTCATAAAATAAAATGATAACTACAAGGGGCATTCCCCAGGCCTTACAACAGCAAACCAAAAAAAAAAAAAAAAACAGAGCTATAAAAGAGAAACAAAACCAAACAGATAAACTAAACTAAATAAACTATAAGGAGAATCATCCTAAAATAAACCACACAAAAGAATGTTCATTTGCCACATGAGAAAAAAAGGGCTATGAACATTCAATAGACTAGCCAAAAATAATACAAAATACACTTGCACAACCCTCAAGAGAGAAAAAACAAGCAAAACGAGAAAATAAACCCAAGAAAAGCGCTGCACAAATAGCACTAGCAGCAGCCACACAGGTACAGCTGCAGCTTTCTTGATGCTTTTCATTTCTTAAGTTGTTTTCTCTTTTTCACAGTTATATTTGCTATTCCATTTTCTTGTTTCTTCACTCTTTCTTACATTTGTATCTTTTTCGTTCTTCTCTGTAGCTTTTTCGTTCTTCTCTATTACTGCCAATTTCTTCCCTAGTTTTTGTTTCTGTTCAGTCTCTCCTATACAACTGCTGCTTTGTTCTGCAGCTGCTGCAGCTGCTGATTCTTTTCAGTACTGCTATTGCTTTCTATTCACTAGTCTACTTCTCTGTTTCTCCTATACAACACTAGTCTCCTTCTCTGTTTTTGTCACGACCCCATTCCGCCCCTAGTAGAATGGTGCCGTGATGGTCAGTAATCTGAGATTACCGAAGGCCAACTTTCAAAATTCACATACAATCAGAGTATTACATATAGGGCTAACATGTGCGGAAGCAATATATACAAATCTAATTAGTCCATAAGAGCTGTGCATAAGTCAAATGAAATGGCATACATCTTTACAAGGTCTTACAACTTGGGTACAAGAAGAAATGAAATACAAAATACATCTTGACCAAAAGGCTTCTCAAGCCGACATATACAAAATGCAATGAAATATAAGCTGAGAAGCATGATCTTCAAGATGTTACAAAAATACGAATCCGAGACACGTCGGCAAACACATCCGAAAACATATCGGCAACACATCTAGGCCTCATCGCCTTCTTGCTCATCACCTACATATATATAGAGAGGGTGAGCAAGCTCAAGTTTGGCATCTCTCCAAAAAGTCAAAAAATCAAAAAATTACTCAAAAAGTTATCACTATTCGCCAAAAAAAAATATTAAAAAATTAATTTTCCACAAAATTATCAAAACTCAGTAGTAATGTTAAGACTGCGCTGTGCAGCGTTTGTTAACTTTTGTAGCACAGTTTGGGTGCAATTTCCACACGCTGCTGTTCGGCCTGTGGGGGTCCATCACGGGTCCGGTTTTGATAATCTGAACCGTTGAATATGTAGAACTCGTCGAGTACTATATGCTTGTAAAAAATCACGTTGATCGAATA
>NW_021024880.1:2482175-2500676 GCF_004153795.1 Camellia sinensis | reverse complement strand
CACCTATTGTTGGAGTGGTAGGGGAATGAGTGCATTTCAGTTAAACCAGCTGCTTTCAATAATTAGGTATGAATTGAGTTTGGTGTCAATTTGAGACATGCAAGTGTTTAATCCTTGAAATTGAGCTCCATAATAATGTGTTTTGGTGTTTATACGTTGTTAGTATACTTATATGTGATATTTGAGCTACAACATGCATGATTTGTTGGTTAAAAGTCGGAATGGAGCTCAAGAACTCAACCTGGGATTCCCAGATTTTCGTCGTCCGCTCGAGCGGGTGAAGTGACGCTCGAGCGGAGAAATCGAGCTCCCAGCATTTTCTGCAGACATGGTTCCCGCTCGAGCGGGGAAGTTTACGCTTGAGCGGGGAGCTATGTAGACAGGCAGTCCGCTCGAGCGGCCGAGTTCACGCTCGAGCTGGAATTGAAGGCAACCAGTACTTTCGCAGACCTAAGGGTCCGCTCGAGGGGGGAAGTCCACGCTCGAGCGGGGGCCCTATTTTCTGAAATCCTGTTTTTGCATTTTGTGTTTCGTTTTCCGTTCTCTTTCACTTGTAATCACTCTTAGGCGTATGTTAAACATTATAAATGAGTTAATGAGATAAGAATAAAGCCTAAAGAGGAATATGTGAATTAAGGGACGGATTGAATTGTTAATGACCCTTTTGTGTGCATGGGATGTGTAGGGTCAAGCTCCAGGGCGAATCCACAAGCCGATCACTGTGAGTAATATCAATATTTGAATGCTTGCGAATGTCCAATTGTTTACTCCCTTTTAAGCTTTATGAATTGCTAATTGGGATTGTGGACGTAAGTCTGATATGAATGCATGAATGGGCCAAAGGCCGTTTTGATATAAACGAATGGGCCAAAGGCTGTTTTGATATAAACGAATGGGCCAAAGGCCGTTTTGATATAAACGAATGGGCGAAAGGCCGTTTTGATATAAACGAATGGGCCAAAGGCCGTTTTGATATAAACGAATGGGCCAAAAGCCGTTTTGATGTAAATGAATGGGCCAAAGGCCGTTTCGATATAAACGAATGGGCCAAAGGCCGTTTTGATATAAATGTATGGGCCGAAGGCCGTTCTGACAGAAATGAATGGACCGAAGGTCGTTTCGAAAGAAATGAGTGGACCGAAGGTCGTTTTGACATGTATAAATGGACCTAAGGTCGTTTTGACAGAAATGAATGAATGAGTGGGCCGAAGGCCATTTTGACACGAAGGTATGGGCCGAAGGCCGTTTTGACAGAAAGGAATGGGCCGAAGGCCGTTTTGGCAGAAATGAATGGGCCGAAGGCCATTTTGACATGAATGGAAATCTGAATGGGCCAAAGGCCAGAATGTTTGGAACTGCAGTCACTTGATTTGAATTTCGTATAGTTATATATACATCTGTTAAATAGAAATATGAATTGGGCCCAAGGCCGTTCGGAACATGTTCTACATTGTTATGTAACTTCTGTATTTGATTTGATATTATTCACTGGGCTTTCGCTCACGCTCATTCATGTGTTTGTAGATGAGCCAAGAGAAGTCCAGACCCAGCCTCAGTGAAGTTTGTATGGAACAACTAAGGTTTTGAGAGTGTCAGCCCTTGTGTCTCACGCACGAGACCCGCCTTCGCCCTTTGGTTATGTATTTACATTTTGTCAGGTTGGCGAAGTTTTGAGTACGTCTGTATGTAGTTTTGTTTGGTTGACTTAGTTTTGAATGATCCTGTCTGTACAGTACTTATGTCACTATGTTTCTGTCGTGAGTTATTAACATATGTATGTCTGGAATGTTATGATGTGCATATAAGCACGGCTCTATGGACAAAGTTTTAAAATTTCTTCCGTTTGGCCCCTTTCACTCTGATGAGTTTTGTTTTATTTGGTTTGAGGCCGTAGGTAATCTCGTGATTACTGGCCGGTTATGGCCTTAACCCAGAGGGGCGGGTTCGGGTCGTGACAGAGTGGTATCAGAGCACGAGTTGATAACTCACGCACTTGTCCAAAAGAGCAATGAGCGTCTAGAAAAGATCTAGGATGCATTCATGTGATAAGTATGAATTCGAAAGCATCGAGAATATGCTTAAGTGTTTTGATTTGGGCAATTATGTGCTATAAGTTGTGCTGTACTTGCATTGCCAATTGTTTGACTACATATGCTCTCTAGTATATGCATATTTGTAGAATCTTTTGTCTATTGTATAATGCAAGTTTAATCAGATGGTGAGTTAGAACTCCGTAAAGTTATGTTTAACTAAATATTTGTTGGTGATATGAAATGACAAGTATCCTGGAATGCTATGTTTTGTATGAACGATTGTCCAAATTTTCCTGGAACGTAATTGTGGTATCCTTAGCAGAGGCCCTCGCCCAGGGGACATAATACTGTGGCTTATGGTCATGAGGCCCTCGCCCGGGGGAAACAATACCGTGGCCTATGTATGAGATCTGTTACTCAGTACCGGAGGTTCCATTATGGAACTTGATATGCTTGACCAACTTGATATGCTATGCTAAAGGAAGTACCACACATGATTTGAATATGAGATATGAACTGTTACACTAATGTGTACAACAAGTTTGTTTTGTTATAATGCACATACATGAATATATGAGTCATGAAAAGTTGTTTATGTGCATTCGATTCTGCCTACGGGTGTCTATGTGAAACATGAACATGATTTGAGTATATAATTACTTAGTAAATGTTCAGCATGCGATCTCTGATAAGTATGCAATTATCTGTTACGTATGTGATTAATTACGTACGATATGTGAAATGAGAATATAAAGACGTGCTTATGTGTGACTATGTGTTTATTTTTGTATTGGACATCCCCGTATTTGGCATGATTTAATAAGAGTTCATGTAGAACGTGGTTAAAGTAAGGGCATACGAGTTGTCAGACTCTTTTACAGCCCGACCTGATAGACTGGAAAGAATGGTGCAAGAAATGGCAGAGATCTTAAGACAACAATGTCAGTTGCTGTTATGGTAAGAACTTTTGCCACCACCAGTGTAAGAAACGCCGAGGAGTCGCTGTCGGATTTCGGGGGCTTGTCATAGGTGTGGTAAATGGACCATTTGGTAAGGAATTGTCCCCGAACTGAACAAATGCGAGTAAATCTTCTGCCTCAGTTGAATTCGTACCAATGGTGGGAATTGCTAATCAAGATAGAGTAATTGTACTCGTCCCAAGCACTCAGAATACTGCAACCGTTATCCCAGGTATCTATACTGTTTATAAACAAATGCCTATGTGTTGATTGATTCTGAATTAGTACGTTTGTACATCTTCGCTTGGGATATTATTTGATTCGGATTGGCATATTTTTCCATATCTGCTACGTGTGTATCTAGATTGGTTAGACCCACATGATCGAGACTGCATTCATTGGAGGTATATGCCTCGTATGGGAAATTTGTGAAATACGTTTTGGAATATTGGTTGACTCTGCACATGAACATGTATATCTAAACCTATGCTCAGGTTGATTTGCTATGTTACTGTCTTCAATGACTAAACCACTGGAATTGTGACTTTGTGATTGTATAATTGAGTTGAGCACCCCAAATGATAAACTCTGCAAGTTAGGAGACCATGCATTTTGATTGGTAGAAAATTGACTGGATTATGTAATTAATACTGGGCTCGACTCATAAACCTACATTTTGTGACTAATTTGGAACTTTTGTGTAACAAACTCTATCTTATGTACCGCCGAGGAACTCTGTTTAATGTGTTACTGTGCACTATGTGCTTGTATATAAGACTTGTTTGGGAATTGCTGTATTGATTATGGTACATACCTCCTGATCTGAATAACTGCACGTTTATGCAACTACCCCCGAATTTATGTAGTCGATGCCATATTGTACATGACTTGAAATGCTTTAATATGAACAGTTGTGATGAATAATTCTGATATGACTTTGAGAACTGATGAACTTAGGGTAGTTGAGAAACTATCAACCATGTACCTAAGCAAACGAAGTATGCCTTACAGAACCGAATGTGCCCTATTTGAGAAAATTTTTATCTGATTCGATTCGATAGAACCTTTGACTGATATTGTTCCGATGGAACCCTCATTTGAGATAATTTGATGGAACCTTTGTTCGATCTAATCTGACAAGACCGTTGCTTGGATCGACCGATAAGACCCTCTATCTAATTTGATTTCGTAAAAAGCGGATTAAGAATTGCTTGTGAATAAATAGCCAGATTATTCTTGGCAGAAAAACTGATAGCCCCAAAACTTGAATTCGTTTGGAATACTTGAATTATTTGAAAGACCTTTTGTGGGCTGTCAACAGATTGATCTAACTATGAACACCGTTGAGAACCAATCCCCAACTATTGAGGACATATGTGTTAAAAATGAACCGAATTGTACAAACCCCGTGATTGGGTGTCGTAAGGAGTGTTGTTCCATTTTGTTTGTTTGACGCTATGGGAACCGATGACGGTAGATTGACTTGATTTTGAGCAGTACTGAACATTTGTCTTTGACTGATCAGAACATGTTTTGTAAGGGAGAGTGGTTGCTTCAGTGTTATTAGATTTTGGGAAATCAGGTTATAGTGAATGATGTTGTGTTGCTTTGATGACATTCTTAGAGTGTCCATTCGTGCTAGGGGACGTTGAGCCTACGTAGCACCTTTGATTGAGATACCTTTTGCCACCGACGGTTTCATACGGGTGGGTTTGACTAATCGATCTGGAATCGGCCACCGACGGTCGCGAATGGGTGTGCTTCGATTCCGAGACGATTATTCCTTTGTTTTGTTCGGAATGTCATCCTTTGGTATTATGTAAATGTTTTAACATCCAAGAAACTTTGAAAAAAAAAAAAAAAACAAAAACAAAAACCTGATTGTCCGAAAAGTGTGCGAATTCAGTACGTCTTGTGAATAACTGCTCAGTGCCATTATATTTTGTGATTGGGGCTCTGAGGATGTGTAAATTGGGTCTAACATGTGACTGATTGTTTTGATATTATCTTTGACATCATGGGGATTAATATATGAATTGCCTTCTGCTTTGGTGACTATGAAATAATGTAGAAAGACTCGTTGGAACAGGGAATTGAATATTGAACCGAATGGCAAACTGTAAACTATTAAATGAAGTGAGAACACGTGTATTATATTAGAAGTCGACTGCTTTGATGTTATTGTGCTTTACAATTGGTACTATGGGGATAAGTGAGTTACTTATATCGTGCGGTTAATTGCTTCGATACCACCTTTGTTAATTCGAGAAATAGTATTTGAATCCACCTTATATTCCTGTAGACTTTCGATTGACTTTGGATAACTGTGATCAGTCACCGAACTAAATACCGAATTGGATTGTGGATTGTGGGATTGTTAGAGAATGAATTGAACCTCTGTGATAAGGGAATGGACCAAACTTCTATGATAAAGTTAGTTGGCATTTGATATATATGTGCTGGCAACCTATCGTGAAGAAGGAAATTGTTGAATTGTGTTTAAATGTTTTTCGGTGCCAACAGGTTGAGGTCGAATATCGGATAGTGGTGAAACTACTTTGACCTCTCTCTATTTCGGAATGGAGAGAGAATTATGTGGCTACGAATTTCATTGTGGGGGGCTACATTGAACACCCAAGGTATAAGTCCCGTTTGGATTATTGTATATCGAATTACTAAATTTGCTCATTTCCTCTCTGTGAAGTTTCGCACGATGCTTATAGACTAACCACGGTTACATCGGTAAGATTGCTCGTTGTATGGAATCCTAGTATCTATTGTTTTAGACAGGAATCCTAAGAGGTGTTTGAATTTTGACAAGCCATCAAGAGGCAATGAGGACTGAATTATGATACGACGCTGCTTTCCGTCCGCAGATTGATGCATAATCATAAAGAACTTTTTGGATTTTGGGAGAAATACTCCAAATTTATGCAGTAGATTTTTCAGGGAATTTGAAAGATCTATCCATTGTTGGCAGACTTTGCTTACAACAAAAGCCTACGCTCTAGTTTCAATATGGCGCCATACACGCTTTGTATGGAAGAAAAGATAAGTCTCTGACTTGTTGAGAACTGAGTGTTGTTTGACTTTGGGGCTAAGTAAGTGGCTATCAAAAAGAATTGGAATCATTGAACGAAAAGTGTTCCGAATTGTGCCTGACTAAAGGTAAATTAAGTTTGGAGGACTAAACTTCCTAAAGGGGGGAAGACTGTGATACCCCTGTTCCGTAATATGCTAAATTGGTCCTTAATTTGAATATGATTATGTGTCCAGCATGACTTTATGTGTCATTATGTGAATATATGTGATTTTGCAATTCTATCTGTTCACTGTAGGAATATCTGTTTGAGTAAACTACTTTGGGAATTAAATTGAGGGCCTTATCGGTCACAGAACCCGAAATTGATTACACCATTGTGATTGGCATAATTTTTAGAGCCTACGGTGAAATTTAATTGAAAATCGATTCGGGTTAGATTAAACCGATTAAATTGATGAATTAGAGCCCAACTACTTTATTATTATAATCTTGGCCTTAGTGGATTTTGTTGTCAAGCTTTAAACACTCAATCTCTCCCTCCCTAGCCTCATTTTGACTGATATTAAACTCAAAGAAGAGAAGAGAGGGCCGGTTGTAGAGAGAGAAATGGAGAGACTTGTGTAATTTGGGCTCAAGACTTGGGAATTTGAAGATCTAGCTCAAGATTTGGCTAGAGCTTGAGTGTTGAAGCTCTTAGGTAAGTGAATTCATGGACTTTTGTTTGTAATTTGTAAGTTCAAAGTTGAAAAAATGTTAAAGAACATGAATTGAGTTGGTTTTGTTAAAATTGAAGTCTTAGAACACATGCATGTAGGAAATTGTTATGAATTTCCATATTTGAACACAATGTGTGTGTAATTGCTTTGAGTGTTGCATGTTTGAGCTCAAAGGGGTATGGTCCATGTAAATTTGTAGTTGAAGCTCATGTAAAATCATCATTGATATCATCTAAGTTGAGATTGGGAGCTAGACATCACATGCATGTGTTAAATCCTTGAAATTGAGCTCCATGAAGATGTGTTTTGGTGTTTATACCATGTTAGCACAAGTATATGTGAAATTGGAGCCATTAAAAAGCATGAAATAATGGTTTGAATGTTGAAGGGAGCTCAAGAACTCAATCTGGAAAACCCAGATTTTTTATGTCCGCTCGAGCGGGGTGATTGCCGCTCGAGCGGGAAAATCGTGCTCCCAGCACTTTTTGCAGAATTGGATTTACGCTCGAGCGAGATATCTCACGCTCGAGCGGGGAGTTTTGTAGACAGGCCTTCCGCTCGAGTTCTCTACTCCACGCTCGAGCGTATTTTTCATGCAACCAGTACTTTTGCAGGCCTTAAGAGTCCGCTCGAGCGGGTAAGTTGACGCTCGAGCGGGGACCCTGCTCTTTGAAATTTTGTATGCTCGTTCTGTGTTTTGTTTTCCATTCTCTTTCACTTGTAACCACTCTTAGGCATATGTTAAGCATTGTAAATGAGTTAATGAGATAAGAATAAAGCCTAAAGAGGAATATGTGAATCAAAGAACGGATTGAACTGTTAGTGACCCTTTTGTGTTCATGAAATGTGTAGGGTCAAGCTCCAGGGCACATCCACAAGCCGATCACAGTGAGTAATATCGATATTTGAATGATTGTGAATGTCCAATTATTATTCCCTTATAAGTTTTATGAGTTGCTAATTGGGATTGTGGACAAAAGTCTGACAGGAATAAACATAAATGGACCAAAGGTCGTTTCGATAAACATAAATGGACTAAAGGTCATTTTGACCTATATGAATGGACTGAAGGTCGTTTTGACATATATGAACGGACCGAAGGTTATTTTGACCTATACGAATGGACCGAAGGTCGTTTTGACATATATGAACGAACCGAAGGTTGTTTTGATAGAAACGAATGGACCGAGGGTCGTTTTGACAGAAATGGGTGGACCGAAGGTCGTTTTGACATATATGAATGGACCTAAGGTCGTTTTGGCATGAATGAGTGGGCCGAAGGCCATTTTGACACGAAGGTATGGGCCGGAGGCCGTTTTGACAGAAAGGAATGGGCCGAAGGCCGTTTTGGCAGAAATGAATGGGCCGAAGGCCGTTTTGACATGAATGGAAGTCTGAATGGGCCAAAGGCCAGAATGTTTGGAACTGCAGTCACTTGATTTGAATTTCGTATAGTTATATGTACATCTATTAAATAGAAATATAAATTGGGCCCAAGGCCGTTCGGAACATGTTCTACATTGTTATGTAACTTCTGTATTTGATTTGATATTATTCACTGGGCTTTCACTCACGCTCATTCATGTGTTTGTAGGTGAGCCAAGAGAAGTCCAGACCCAGCCTCAGTGAAGTTTGTATGGAACAACTAAGGTTTTGAGAGTGTCAGCCCTTGTGTCTCACGCACGAGACCCGCCTTCGCCCTTTGGTTATGTATTTACATTTTGTCAGGTTGGCGAAGTTTTGAGTACGTCTGTATGTAGTTTTGTTTGGTTGACTTAGTTTTGAATGATCCTGTCTGTACAGTACTTATGTCACTATGTTTCTGTCGTGAGTTAATAACATATGTATGTCTGGAATGTTATGATGTGCATATAAGCACGACTCTATGGACAAAGTTTTAAAATTGCTTCCGTTTGACCCCTTTCACTCTGATGAGTTTTGTTTTATTTGGTTTGAGGCCGTAGGTAATCTCGTGATTGCTGGCCGGTTATGGCCTTAACCCAGAGGGGCGGGTTCGGGTCGTGACAGAGGGTCACTACAGTTTTGGTAAGTAGTTCAGTTACTCTCACCACAATTTCAGTGTCTTAGGTGCTTCCATCAGTGGTGATAAAGTGTTCTTTGCCCACAAATTGCATAATTTTGGGGCTCAAGGTTGGCTGTGATTACCCCAGTGAGGACCTTTATGCTGGGGTATACCCTAGCCTTTATGCTGTTAAACCAATATCGGAAGCTTGGCTACACAATTTAACCTAAGATTTCACATAACCCAGATTTTATAGGCCTACTCCTATCTGGAATCCAACACAGCAAATATGAAATTTGAGCATATCACAATAGTGTTCTAAATTTAAGCATTTAAACAAAAACTACAACTTGGAAAAATGTATTACAGTATAGTACAACAAAGGCAAGGCAACAATTAAAGATTAAAGTCCGGAAAATTTCGAGGTCCAGTTCTTCAGTTAGCAAAATCCCCAAGTGCATTAAGTCATTACCACCCGGTAAATCCTCATCAGAAACGAAGCAACCCAACAAGCAATTCACGTAAAAAGCCTAACAATTTCTCTTTAAAAAAATTCAGTATGAGTAAAGAAATGGAATCAAAATTTTGGTCCTCAGATTCTTCAATAACTAATTCCACAACTTCATAGACAGAGGAAGACATATATTTTCACCCAATTAAGCACAATGGAAACTATTGGAAAGGTTTTCACTCTCTTAGAAACCGCAGTAGCATGATGGCACAAAAGGACAACATTTTATTTTATTTTCTATTTCCCCTCTTTCTCACATTTTGTCAGCTACCAAACAAAGAAAATCCTTTTAAAAAATAAAAATAAAAAAACACTTCATCACCACTGGCCTTTACCTACAAATTGCATAATTTTTTGGCCTTATGCTGAAGACAAACAAAGAGTATGGAAGAAAGTCGTAGTAACAGAGAAGAACAGAGAAGCTACTATATAAGAACCTAGAAATGATATTTTAGTTTAAAATTGAACAGTCTTGACAGTTTAAAAAAATTAAATAATTGTTAATCATGAACTGTAACACAAGTGAATAAGTAGACATTTTGACAGAAGGTAACATGTATGTATGTATGAACAAAACAAAACTTACAAGAGTTAAACTAGGGTATACCGTAGCACTTTTTATAGCACAAAAAAAAAAAAAACCCTATGAAACAAATTGCTTGAAATTTTTTGCACCATAGAATTACATTAAAAACAGAGAATTTCTTTAGCTTAGTAAAATTCAGTATCTTACCAACACTAGATTGGGGGGCTGCCTCCCTCGGTGCCTCCATATCAACATCAAGTGGCTGTGAGTGTTGGGTATCCACATTGTCATGTAAATCCCCATTTGGAACAACAATTGCCTCGTGCGAAGGTTGAAGAGATGGCTGCGCCAATCGTTTTGGTGGCATTGGTAAGCCCTAAAAAACATAATACAAAAGCATAAGCAATACATACATAAAAATGGATAAGTAAAGATATGTATATGGAAACTCATCAAGGCCACTGTTGATATTTGTAATTTGATCCAGTCCACTCATTTTCTTCCCAAGACTGGTCCTGACAAGTGGTTGCTTTCAATATTTTTAAAACGGTCAGGTAAAGGGTGTTGTGCATGGAGAAAGCCATGGTTGATTTCGGAGATGACGAATATAAGCACATGCTGTGCATGGAGACTGATGCGGTGGAAAAAGCAATAACACTCAAGCCTGGTGAGGAGTGGAGAGAAAGGCAGGAACTCTCTGTTGTTCCTTCCAGTTATTGCAGTGGGCAGCTTGATCCTCAGAGAGTCCTCCAGAGCAGCTACAATGTCCATTTTCTAGTCTAAATCCAGTACAGGTACTTTGCCGACTTTATTATTATTTTTTGTTTAACCATCTCAAATATTGGGTTTTTAAATATTTATATTAATCTGTCAAATAAAATTGGGAAAAGAAGATTGTTTATGGGCCCCTTTGAGATAGCTTTTGCTTATGCATAATTGGTTTTCTTTGGATGCCATGTTCAGAAGTCTTAGTAGTTGTCAAGAGTGACTATCTGACCATTTGTTTTATGGAATGCCAAGTCATTTACCTATTTTATAGCGATATAATATTTGATTATATATTAGATACATAAAAATTTCAACCAAATAAGAATCTACTATAAAATACGTATTTTTTGTGCTTTTAAATGTGTAAAAATGACTAGATAGGCATATGCCTCGCACATAGATATATATATAGTTTTGCTTGTGTTTATTTTAACATTTATTTGATTCATGGAAGTATATCAGAATATAAAAAATAAAACAAAGCAAAAAAATGTTTCATTTGTATGGATGGATTATATAAATATATTGTACAGTTTGAAAATATTTAAGTCGATAATGGATGTTGAGGCTTGATCCGACAGAGTTGTTGAAGGTCAAGTCTTCGTAGCTGCATACACATGTCTATTTGTTTTCCATTTTTTTTAAAACTAAAAATGAGAGGCATAATTGGCAGAGATTCCAAACATGGATAATAACATTTGGCATGGGTTTCTGCATTGGGACATGTTTAGCAAATGCAATTATGTATTGCCAAACTCCAACACATAATTGCTTTTGGGCCCAAATGTGTTTTTAAGTGTTTCAAACGTGATTCCCCAAAGGGCCCAAATGTGTTTGGCATGTGTTTTACTGAAATTATGAGGGCCAAGCTGCACACATGCACTAATCCTAGTATTGGTGTTTCCAACATGGTCAAATTATGTCTTATTTCGTTATACATTTGTGTTCCAGCTAACTTACTCCTACGGCTTGTGCAGGAGGTTTTGTTTTCCTTTAGCTTTGTTTTGGTATGCATATTGTTGTATGTAGGATGTATATTTTTTAGTTTTATTTTATGACTTATTCATCCAATAAAGTATATGGAAATATAAAGATAGTATTAACAAAGCATCATTAACAAATATATAGTTATCGGTGACATAATAAAAAAAATGAATGGCCATACATATAGTACCTCATCGTCAACACTTTCAAAGGACTCAGCATCAGTGTCATCCTCATGATTTGATGGTATGTAGTCATCATCATCTACCTTAATGTTCTTTCCCTTCTGATTAACACGATTGGGCTGAGTAGAACCCATCAAAGAAGCTGCTATACGCTTCAATTGTAGAGCATCCATTTTCTTATTATTCTTCTTGATTGTATTATATCTTTCCATTTCGTACTCTGTTCACTTCTGTTTCGCTAGAAAACCTGGTTTGATCCATTGTTTCTCCCCTTTGGCTATTTTGGTAACTAAAAAGCATAAATTGAAATAAAACATAAAATATAAAGCATAATTTTACTTGAAGAGACGCAACAAAATATAGCATAACCATGTAATGCATTAAAAACATATGTCCATACAGAAACCTAAAAAAAACAAAAACTACATATCATAATCCATATCATCATCAAGTATGCCAAGTTCTTCATCTTCTTCGTTATCTCTACCATCTCTCTTTGTTTTATTTGGAATAACCTCAGCTTCAATATCATCCCTATGAAATCGAATAATATCTTCAATGTTGATTGGGACAACTGAGTTAATGTTTTCTTGTTGGAATGCATCATTAAATTCTGGTTGATCTGGTGGTTCTCCATCACCAACCTCTGGTACATCAAACACACCTCTATATTGGATCCGTTGCACGACTTGCCAAGGTTGCCCCCATTTGGTGTCATTCAGGTAGAACACTAGCATAGCTTGACTAGGCAAGATAAAAGGGTCAGATTGATACCATCGGCTTGTGACATCGATGCTTGTGCAATATGTGTACTTCTACCAGTGTTACCGGTGTTGTACCATTCACATTGAAACAAAACAACTTTATTTTGACACATGTACTCAAATTTCCAAATATTGCACAAGTGACCGTAGAATTCGTGCATCTCTCCCTTGTAGTCCCCTTCGGTAAGCACACCACTGTTTTGACTCTTACGACGATTGTCTAATTCCTTCGTATGGAATCTTACACCATTGATTATACAACCCGAGTACTCTTTTAATAGCAAATTAGGACCATTCGCTAATGACCACAATTCTTCGGTTGCTTCTGGTGCCTCATCAACTCTCAATCTATTTATCTACATCCACATGCAATGTGCAACACTTGAATTATGTTAGTAATGTTTGTATTTTATACAAGCCTAATAGTGTTTGGGCAATTGTGAATATTAAAAGTGACTTACATATTCTTTGAACCACTTCAAAAATTCCTTCTGTTGTATCTAAGTTATATCTTGTCCAGTGGGAATTTGTAACAAATTCTTGTGTTCCCTACTCAAATAGTTTTGGTTAATGTGTGAAATGTTACTATTATTAATAACTAATAACATGAAAGTTGTTAAAATACATATAATTATAAGAAACACGTACTGAGGATACTTCTCTATCTCAGGGCTATTGTATAATAAGAACCAATGAGCAATATCACGAAGTTCCTGTGACATCTCAACATGCTTCTGATTTGGCCAATAGGACGAACAGTTTCGGTGAATATTATCAAACCTTCACGACGAACTCCATAATCTTCATTTCGTGCATCTCGATTATGCACGGTTTCAATCCTTTCAAGATACATTGAGCAAAAAGTAATGCATTCCTTGACAATGTAAGACTCTGCAATAGAACCTTCTAGTCGAGCTCGATTGGTGACAAACTTTTTCAAAGCTCCGAGAAACCTTGAAGAGATAACCAATTAGGAGAATGGTTAGGCATACAACATAATCTATACCTTTCATTTGAAAGTACAATTTTAGAAATTACCTTTCAATTGGGTACATCCACCGATATTGCACAAGTCCTCTAAGAATAGTCTCACGTGGCAAGTGAATGGCCAAATGAACCATCACATCGAAGAAGGCTGGAGGAAAGATCTTTTCAAACTTACATAGTATGAGTACTATACGCTCCTCTAATTTCTCCATTTCACTTCGTTCTAGTGTCCTTGAGCATAGATCTTGGAAGAACCTACCTAACTCAAAAATTGCTGTACTAATCTCTTTATCTACATAACCACGCATCCCAATTGGAAGAATCCGTTGTATAAGTACATGGTAGTTGTGGCTTTTTAATCCTATTAATTTACCATTTTTTGCATTCACTGATCTCGAAATGTTTGCTACGTACCCATCTGGATACTTGACTGATTTCAAGAAATCAAAGAAACCCTCTCTCTCTTTAGGGGTCAATGAGAAACTGGCTTGCGGCTTCACATATGATCCATCGGGATTTGTTGTCAGCCACAATTCTTTTCTTATATTCATATCTTCTAAATCCATTCGTGCCTTATCTGTATCCTTGTTCTTCCCATCAATTCCCAACATCGTTCCAAAAACATTTTCACTAAAGTTCTTCTCCACATGCATGACATCAATGTTGTGTCGAAGCCTCATTTTCTTCTAATACGGTAGCTCATACAAGATGCTTACCTTTGTCGAATTTGGGTTCTGACGAGGTCTTTTCTTGTTGCTTGGCTGTTTTCCATATGTGACACCCGTCACGCTGCCCAATTGTTCTTCAATCTTTTCTATCGGTATCACCAAAGATCTCTTCCTTTTTTCATGCTTGCCATTATATGCTCTACTCTTTCGCCTTTCTGGGTGGTCATCAGGCAAGTAGCATCGACGGTTACTGTACGCAGTCTTACTTCTTAAAGATTTCATCATTGCAAGTGTAACAAGAGTAATGACCCTTTGTTCTCCATCTGGAAGTGTCACCAAATGCGGGCCAATCATGTATCGTCCACAGCAAAGCTACACGCATGCAAAAAGTCTCACCAGTCAAGGCATCATAGGTTAATGTACCATTTTTCCATAATTCATTCAATTCTTCCACTAAAGGTCTCATGTAGACATCAATATCAATTCCTGGTTATGATTCACCAGGAATAAGTAATGACAGCATGAAAAATGGGTCCTTCATAGCCAACCACAGTGGCAAGTTGTACGGAATGAGTACGATAGACCACAAACTATATGAGTTATTCATATTTCCGAAAGGGTTAAAACCGTTAGTAGCCAACCCTAGCCTCACATTCCGAGGCTTCAAGGCAAATTCAGGATATTGTGTATCGAATTCCTTCCACTCATCACTATCTGCAGGATGCCTCAATACACCGTCATCTAGACGTTTTTCCTTGAACCATTTCATATCCTCAGCTCTCTTCCTTGACATGTACAACCTTTTCAATCTCGGTGTTAACGGGAAGTATCGAAGAACCTTACGAGATATCTTCTTACCTCTACCATGATTTGTCTTGTTTCTAGAAGCCTTACAATTTGGACATTTATCTAGTGTTGCATTCCCCTTCCAAAAGAGCACACAATTGTTTACACAAGCATCAATGAGCTCGTATGACAAACCCAATTCACGCAGTATTTTTTTAGCTTCATAAGTTGACTTTGGAACCAAATTATCCTTCGGTAAATGTTTTGTTAAAAACTCTAGCATCATGTCAACTGACTTATTACTCCAATGGTTTGTTACCTTTATATTAAGTATCTCGATGACAAATTTTAACAAAGTGTAATTTGTGCAACCTAGGTACACCTCATGTTTGGCATCATTCAATAATTTATCAAAAGTGCGAACCTCCTCCTCTTGAGTTGTATTAGTTGATTCCCCTCTTATTCGATCTTTCACTAAGGCATCAATACCTCCCAAAACCTCATTGCCCTCAACGAGTATATCATGATGATAAGCCTCATTTGATACACGAGGTTCCCTATGCATGTGCCAGATAGTGTAAGTTGGAATAATCCCATGTTGCAACAAATGAATTTGAACAATTTGAAAATTTTGACGAACAACATTCACACACTTTCGACAAGGGCACAAAATTTTACCATCTCGATCGATAATCGCCATTGCAAAACGAAGAAATGATATTACCCCATCATTATATGCCTGACTTATCCTTCTATCAACTATGCTACCTAATGCAATCCAACTCTTGACCATGTCTGACTATGCCGAGTTAATTAAAGTTAGGTGAATAGGACAAATTTTATATAGAAAAATATATATATTTTTTAATTAAAAAAAATTTCAAGTCCAATGATTATACTGAGTTATATAAATTACAACCACACATAAATCAAGTGAGAAAATAGCCAAAGCAATTTAGCGTAAACAGAAGAAGTATTCACAACCAAAACATAAACCACAGCAAAATAACCATCAATAAGAAGACAAATATCATAAGTCAGAGAAAATTTAACCAATAAAACAGTGAGCTGAGAGTAAAAAGCAGATAACATGGCACAGAAAGAAAACCCACAATATGCCACATTGAGTTTCTAAAGCAGGAAAATGAGAAATTATTTATGAAGTTATTATATAATACATGAGTATGCATGATTGAGGAATGGGAAATTGGTATGTACCATGGATTGCGGGAATTGCTATGAGTTGAAGGTATATATATTATTTTGTGAAATAACATTGAAGAAAGAAAATGAGAAATGTATTTATTCAATATTGTTGTCATGTACTTGAATGGAGAAATGTTTTGAGTTGTGGAAAATCATTGCATTGCATATGCATTCAGTTATTATTTGTGCATTGTAAATTTTGATTGAAGATATCTATTTCATGAAAGAAAATAAAGTTGTGATATGAATTATGGGAATGTGAAAAGGGATAAATACGGTGATAAGTTCGGTTAGGGGGTGTAGATGAATTTTGTTAAGTTGGCTTGAGTGTCCTTGGTGAAAGACTAGAAAGTTGCGCGGATAGGTGTCGAGCCTTCCGGTTAATCCCAGTAAAAATAACAGTTTGGTAGTACTTGCAGAGTCTACTTGCAGACACCAGCCTAGGGATTACCAGTGTCGTATTTACCGCTCCTATTGATTAAAACTGAATGTTTGAAATGTGTTGAAAATTGCAGGCTTTTATTGAAAAACGGAAATCTTTAAGAAAAGCATGAAAATGAAATTTCTTTAAACGAGCATGGCATGGCATCATCATTTTCATCTTTATTGAGAATGGCATAACGGTATATACTTTGTTAGAATTCTCTACTGGGCTTTATGCTCACCCCTATGGGACTTTGGTGCAGGTAAGGACATGGTGATCCCGCCGAGTTGAGGGCGCGGATAATTGTAAAGAGTACATTGCTCTTATTTTGTTGTGATCTTTTTGTAAAGCCAAGGGCTAATGTGTATGGGTCCGAGAAACCATTTTTTGTAACCAGGCTATTGCCTTGGAAGATGTAAGCCCTTAAGGGCATTTTATTTGTTATTGAGATTTGATGCTTCACATGTTATAGAATAATGTATTTGTTATGTTGTGAATGTGAATCACAAGTGAAACTTTTGTATTTAATCCATTTATTATATATGTGATGTTGGAGGGATTATTGTCATTGATTAGTGAAAAATCATTAGTACGGGTAGTTCATGTTGAAATATTTCGGGGCGTTACACTCATGGCAATACCCTTTCTTCATTTAATTGGTTTATCTGCTGAATGTTAGTTTTGGAAAGTATTAGAATAATTTGATTAGTTATAATTATATAATTTTATGTGCTTTTTTACCCACAAATCCCATATTGAGAATGTCTCTCTCTCCATTAGAGAAAAGAGACCAAATACAACCCATTCAAACCGTATCACCTGTTTTGGCAGTGTAATTAAAAACCAATCTGCTGCATGATTTTAGAAGGAAAGTATGTTACATTTCATTTCATCTCGTTGAATAGAATTTTAAAATTTAAAATTTTATTCAAAATATTTTTAAAAAATTCATTAAAAAACAAAAATAAGCCAACACAAAAGCCACAAAGAAAGCAAACCTTGAACACCAAACATCAACATTATGTTTCAAACATCTGATTCAATGTAGATATAGGGCATCCAGATTTAATGTTGATATTTACATTCAAAAACCACAAAATATTTTAAGATCCAAATCGAAGGTGTACATGATATCTATTATGAATGTTTACATGGTACATCGTTCCAATTATTCGAATCAACATCCAATTCAATGTAGATATACAAATTTTATGATTTACAGCAAATCAAACCCATAAAATGATTCACTTTTCATTGTTGTGAAAGAATAATTCAGTGCAGACATTCAAGTGCAAAATCTAATGTGTGAAATCGTCTCACATTGATAAATGTGTATATACCATAAATAATATACATTATAAATATCGGTATATATAGGATGTTAGGTGATTGTTATTTTTTAGTACAACAGTCACGGTTGTGTTTTCAATGATCCTATCTCGATAATTCGAACGTTCAATTTTTAGAGTCCGTCAAATGCAATATTTTTGTAAAAAATTAAGGCTTTGTTTGGGAAGCAAAAGTTAGGGCTTTTTTGGCTATTTTAGCCATAAAAGACAAAATAGGCTATTTTAGCCACAAAAAACAAAACATCACATCCAACCCATAATCATTACACTCTTCTCTCACAAAAAAGTCAAAAAAGCCAAAAAGCCAAAAAGCCAACCCACTTCCCAAACGGATGAGCATGTTTTACAGTCCGCTCGAGCGGGTTAACTCACGCTCGAGCGGAGTTTTGTGTTTGCCTGTACGCCCGAGCGGGTAAAGCCACGCTCGAGCGGAACCTCTGTTTTCTTAAAATTCTGAAAATGTTTTTAAGTGCATTTTTGCATCCTCATTCTATTCTAGGCATTCTTAGGCCTAGTTTAAGGCATCTTAATGAGGATATTGATGTAGAACCACACCGAGTCAAGATAAG
>NW_021024880.1:2451366-2476867 GCF_004153795.1 Camellia sinensis | reverse complement strand
GCCCTCAAAAATAAACCCATCATAGCATACATTCACGATAATTAAAAGAGTTCTCATATTATAACCATCAGAGTATTCTTACAAAATGTATTACATGTTGACAACAAAAGTAAATGCCCTATAGGCTTACAACTTTCCAAGTCAACACTTGGTTACAAAAGGAGAGTACTAACTCTACACAAAAGAAGCCCTTGGCTTGATATACATGTAATATAAAAATGTAATCACAAAAGATGTCCCAACCATTAAGCCTCTCAAGCTACATCATTGGAGGTGGCATGCTACCTGTACCTGAAAATGATGTCCCATATAGGGTGAGCCAACGCCCAGTAGAGATATGCTAAACATAATATGAGCAATAACTAAAACATTAGCACTTGATAAATGTTCAACTTAACAAAACTCAACTTATAAACATGGCTCAGAACCTGGCCAAATAACTGAAATGAGGCTACATCTCATGCCAACAATACTACAACTTGCCATTTTACGGAAATTGCATCCGCGGGATTCGGCACCCATGTATTTTCATTCTCTTATGTCCATTTTACGGATATTTCATTCGCGGGACTCGGCACCCATGTATAGATATATTCGGATTGCCATTTTACGGAAATTGCGTCCGCAGGATTCAGCACCCATGTATAATTACATTCAAATGTCCATTTTACGTAAATTTCATCGCAAGATTTGGCACCTATGTATTCAAATACACAACTTGATTAGTTTCAAGTCACCTAATCATCATGCAATGTCTACAACAATCAAGACTATCCTTTACCGATAGCCCAAAAGCAGTTATTTCTAAACAGATAATAAATGCCTCAACAGATATATAATTGACATTTTCAAAAGTGAGCGATTTATAAATCCAACTTCACCATTCTATCTCTTAATGATCAAATTTCATTATCCCCAACTCAATTTCATAACAAATGTCATTAATAACACTAATGACCCAAATATACCCAAATATGGCATTTTTTCCCTTTAAACTCAATATTGACCCAAAGGTCCAAATATTACCAACAACATCAATAATCTCTTTTTAAGACCCCATATATATATATATATATATATATGAGTCAAAAAGACAAAACCCCTCTTTTTCAATATAATACATTACAAATCCTAACTTCCCAAACCAAACCATTTATACAAAAGCTCTACATTTAGGTTAAAGATCATAAAGATGAGTAGGAATCCCTACCTCAAGAGATGAAACCCAAAAGAAATGATGAAGAACTCGAAAATGCTCTAAATCCCAAGATTCTCGGATCAAAATGTAGCCCTCAACGATCAACACACCTTTTACAAAGGCCCAAGGGTAGAAAATCACTCCGACTAGATCAATCCTAGGAGAGAAGGAAGAAAGTAGTGAGAGAAGCTCTCAAAAATGGCTTGATATCTAATATACGTATGACCCGCTCGAGCGGAGAATAGGAGGTTCGAGAGTCAGACACAAAAACTGGACACGCTCAAGCGTAAAGATTCCCGCTCGAGCGCCAAGACACAACTGCAAGACACACCCGCTCGAGCACAAAGGGAAGGCCGCTCGAGCGTAGATTTCCCCCTTCCAGAACTTTTACGGACAATGAACTACCCGCTTGAGCGTGAAAAACACACCTGCAGAAGTTTTGTAGAGGCACGAAATACTGAGAGTGTGAAAACCCTGCTCGAGCGCAATAAGGCCCGCTCGAGCGGACAACCAAAAATCAAACTCCGCTCGAGCGCAAAGGGACCCGCTCGAGCGTACCACCAAAAATCTGGGCAACAAGGAATGGCACTAAAGCTCAACCAACCTGTTCGAAACACGCCCAATACATCCTAAAACTCAAATACACGGAATTAAAGGATAAAAACAAGATATACAACCACCAACTCCACGGAACCTAAGTCCGGAATACAACAATCAAAGGAAGAGAAACCGTGATCGCTATAATATTCACATTTAGTCAAGGGCTTTTACTAAATTCAAACTCTTATTTGTAATCAATAGGACATTCATTCTCATGTTTATAGCAGAAACCTTGCTGGAAAGAATAAAATACAGCATTAATTCTGAAAATTAATTTCAAAAATTAGGGAAAACAGAGATAGAGAAATAGAGAAATTGAGTGAAAGAGAGAGAGGGAGAGAGAAAGAGGACCCATACCTGATGGAAGAGAACACACAGCAGTAAAGGAGATACGACGTCTGTGGCGACGTTGAAGGAGGAGAACAGGGACGTTGGCAACGGTGCTGGAGAAGAACACACTGAAGGGGCGATGGAGAAGAACACACATCACTTGTGTTTTGAGAGGGAGAGGAAGAGGGGGAGAGATAGATATTGATAGGAAAACTGATTCGTCAGTTTGTTTTGAGAGGGAGAGACAGAGATAGAGACTGATACGAAGACTGATAAAACAAATAATAAAAAAAAAGGGAGGGAAAAAAAAACTGATAAAAAAAAAAAATTTTTGAGGGAAAAAAGATCTAGGAAAAAAAAGAGAAGGAAAAATAATAGATTTTTTTTCATCACTGCTTAATATGTCAAAATTCTTCTTTCAAAATTGGTGACAAAATAATTTTCTCACTAAATGGCCTAAAAATATTAAAAATTATTAGTGACGAAAATATATTTCTCACCAAATGGTCTTAAAATATTCAAAATCAAATTTTTCAAAAAAAAAAAAAAAAAGATTATTGGTGACACAAATATATTCCTCATTAATAATTTTTTAATTATTAAAAAAAAAAATATTCTCACCAAAACTTTCAAAATTTTGGCACCATAAAAATAAAAAATAGTGGGAAAAATTTAGGTGACGAAACTTATTTTTTTTTCTCACCTAAAAGTAAGTATTTATTGATGGAAATAAATTTCGTCACCTATTATTTTTCTTTTTTTTATTATACGTGACAAAATTTATAATTCCTCATGGATTATTCTTATTTAGTGACGAAATTTGTTTTCTTCACTAATTTTTGTCACCATACCAAAACAGAGAATAAGAGAAAGAGACACCAGAAAAAGAGCAAAGAGAAATCATGTACCAAATCATCGAGCGAAGAAGATGTGGCGGTTACCAGCAAGGCTGCTGCTGGCGGTGACGATCAGCAAGACTGTCACGCCCCACTTTTTATTACTCAAAGTATTACCAATTTCATTTACTTAATTCCATTTCAGAGATAACATGCGGAAATAAACTCGTATATTCAACTTGTAGAAGTGAATAACATTGCTCTCATTCGTATGCAAGTAAATACAACATGAGTACACTAAATAAATTGCCCTTGGGCTTACATCATTAAAAGTCAAGAAGAAGGGTATAACCCTTTTTACATAAATGGCATTCCGCCAACACAAAAGAGGCCCCGTGGCCAACAAATAAGAAGATCTAACCTTGTAGAACATCCTGGCTATCACCTGAAAAAGATTCAACAACGTGGGATGAACATATAGTCCAGTAGGGATCTCAACATGATCTCCAACAATAACAACTTACAGATAGCTATGATCATGAATGTTCATTCTCATACTAGAATAGTAATGTGGCAGTTTATACAAAATATACATAAGTATGAACTTTTCTCGAAAACAGCCATTTCATTCGACGCTATAAGCGGTTCACCTTTTTCCTTTTTATTACCCATTTTTCCAAACTTTCATGACTATAACAGTTTTAGAAAAAAAACAATTTCACCAAGCCCATTACTCTTCCCCCATTTTCCGTACTTACAACAAAATGACCTTTTTTGAAAACTTGTTCACAAATACCCCATTTTCCTTCACACTTTCCAAAATCTCAAAATAGCATTTTGGTTTGTTCCCAATACATTCATATCAATACATGCATGCCTTAAATAAAAGGGAAATAACAAATCATCAACATGTATATAATCCACAAATGAGGCAGCTCGGCCTTTCAAAACTGTAACCATCGCAACCCATAACATACTTAGATACACTGACGATAACAATTAAAAATCTGCTCTACCGGCTATATGCACAGTAAGCTAAGGATACGCCAAGCGATAAGCGAGATAATAACTCATTTTAAACATTTCATACTTCATAATAGATACACATTTTAGTACTGTATCAATCTCAGATAAAAACACTTCCATACTTCACAAATGATACACATTTTAGTGTTGTATCAATATCAACCAAAAACACTTCTATACTTCACGAATGATACACATTTTAGTGCTGTATCAATATCAAACAAAAACACTTCTAATATCAATAAGCATACATATAGTGGTGCTAATGGAGTCCATCCCCTATTTCCTCCCAAACAAAATCCGGTTTAAAGGTCCACCCCCTATCTTCCCCTAAACCGTGGAGTACATCCCTTATCTCTTCCCACACAAAACAATGTATATAAGTGATTATCATGTACAAATTCCTCAATACAACAAAGCATAAATAACAAGTGTAATACATACACATAAACTATTCAATAATGTTTACCCAACACAAGTGTAACGCATACATCACAATTCAACACAACAATGTCATCCTCTACCGATGACCAAGGACAAAACCTTTAGATGCATGTATTCAGTACACCTAATAAAAGAGACTCAACTCTCAAGCAATCCTTAAACCCAACAACGACACTAGTACGATAGGTAAGGATAAAACCCCCAAATGTGTGTATTCAACACTCATGATACAATAGTTCAATTCTCAAATTTATTTTCTGAGACTCACATAGAGTTAACATTTCATTTACCATTTTCAAGATCAACTTTCATAATTTTTCAAGTCAACATGGTCCATCACTTATTCCAAAAACACTTTTCCCTTTTCACAAAACCAATTACATTCTTTTCATTTTACAAAATCAATTCCATGGATAATAAGCCATAACCCAACTTGATTTAATACGTTCATTTCAAAATAACTCCAATACCATAATTAATCCTTTAACTGTTAACACCTTCTACACAACTCATATTAACAATAGAAATTTACCAACATTGTTCAACCGTAAATCCTTTTTATTTTACCAAATCAAAATATAATTTAGGGCTTTCTCTTCTTTCAATAATAACATGCTAATTTTATTCTCTAATTAGTCCAAACCACAGTCAATGACAACAAAACCATTCTCAAAAAACCAACCTTAGGTTCCCCTCATGATTTTCAAACAAATCCAACACGGATATGATTTTCATGCAATACAAAATTACCACATGTCTATCTATAGACGGAGTATTGAAAAAGAACAAAGAAATCCCTACCTCAAATGGAGAAGATGAAGGCCAAAAACCAAAGTGCTCCAAATCGCCAAACTTTCATATTAAAATGAAGATCAAGGGAAGCTCCACACTCAATACAAAGGAACTAGGGTAGAAGATCACTAGAACTAGATGTATTTATAGAGAGAAGATGTAGTCTAGAGAGAGAAACTCTCAAGTTATTCATTCAATGAACTTCATTAAATTGATTAATGTATCTCATACATTCATGATACATAATGCATCTTCTATATTAATGAATTCATTAGATAGATTAATGTATCTTACATATTCATAATAGAAACATAATGCATCTCTAAGATTCATTCATAATAAATCCATCACATTCAATGTATTAGTATTAGTCTTCTATACATTGTATAAATAGGTATCAATGATTAGTCACCATCTAATTGATGTACATGTATCTTACTAATGAGATGAATCTAGTATAATCATGCATAATCTTTGAAAAGTTAAAGAGAGAGAGAATGGCCCGAAAAAGTGATCCAAAAAGCTGTTTTTCGGACTGATATACAAACAGGTCCGCTCAAGCGTCAAGCCCAAAATCTAGACATCAACCCTTGGTTTCCAAACACAACCAACCTGTTTCAAACTTTCCCAACACAACCCAAGACTCATATACAAAGAGTAAAGGATGGAAACGGGAATAAGACAACAACACATCTACGGAACCGAGTTCGGAATACAATTAAACAATGAAGGGAAAAATCTGGATCGCTATAAAGACTAATAGAGGCGACGATGGCAATCGACGTAGTGGAGAAGCAAGAGGTAAGACAAATTAATACCCTATTTTGAGAGAGAGAGAGAGAGAGAGAGAGAGAGAGAGAGAGAGAGATGATAAACAGAAAAAAGGGTAAAAAAAATTAATACCCTATTTTTTTTTTATTGCCGCTCAATATATCAAAATTTTTTTACCAAAATTGGTGAGAATATTATTTCCTCACCAAAACATATCAGAAATATTAAAACGTTTTGGTGACGAAAATATATTCATCACAAATAATTTTATAATTAGTGACAAATTTTTTTGTTACCAAAAGCCCCAAAATTTTGGCGCCACCCAAAAAAAATAGCGGGAAAATTTTTGGTGACGAAACTTAATTTTTCCTCAATTAAAATGAAGTATTTATTGACGAAAATAAATTTTGCCACCTATCATTTTCATTTTTTTATTATATGTGACAATTTATAAATTCCTCACGAATTATTTTTATTTAGTGACGAATTTTATTTTCTACACTAGTTTTCGTCACCATAGGTTACTTTTGTTGTAGTGTTTTTAGGTCGCTTTATTTCTAATTCGGTACTGTTCTGGTCGCATCTTTCCAGCCATGTCCGAACAGCCACCAAGGCCTACCCGAACAGGTGCATGGTTGGCTATAACTAGCCTGCGATTTTAGCATTTCAATCCATTCAATTTTCTTCAACATTTCTTCCTTCTTCTTCCTCCTTCTTCCTCTTTTCATCCTCCTGTCTTCTGCATCTGTCCAGCATTTAATCTTAGGAAGAGAAAGAGAAAGTTATAGCATGGTTTTGGTTCGTCAGACTTAAGTTTGCAGTGCTACAAATCAAGTATTAGTCGTTGCATCGTAGGAAGTAGATGCTAGTAATTCTCGAAGCACCAAAGGGAAGGCGAAATCAATTTAAGGAAATTGTGTCCAACACAAGCCTCAACTTAAAGTTTCTGTAAGCAATTAATTCAGAATTAAATTTCTTTAAATTAATTTCTGAAGTATTTTTGTTTTATTGTTTATTTTATTTATACATTTAAATTACACACACACAATCACTGGGTGATTACAATCTTAAAGTAGATTTCTGTTGTTTTTTTTTTACTTTTTTTTATTTGTGTGTTAGACAGACTAATATTTTGTTTTGGAAAATTAAATAATAGTCATATACTGTTTAATTTCTTAAATAGTAGTAATATATTATTTAATGATTTCTCTGATAACATAGTAGTCATGTACTGTTTGTCATTGGAGTTTTGTTACAAAATATTTTTCTGTATATTTTGTGTGTAAATTATATACTGTATAAATTTGTGATTGGTGCGTAATTATTTCGTCAGAAATATGACTACTGAAGCAAACAGTACTAAGACTGTTCGTACTCCGACCCCTACACCTGTTGTGCCAGTGATGACTCCGGCGGTACCGGTAAATCATAGGGAAAAGCCAGAAAAATTCAATGGAAATAATTTTAGACGATGGTAACAAAAGATGATTTTTTATCTTACTACATTGAATTTGGCTCGCTTCACTCATGAAAAAGCTCCGGCACTGAATGAGAAAGAAACTGATCGGCAAGTGATTGCAACAGTTGATGCATGGAAGCATGGTGATTTTCTGTGTAGGAATTATATCCTCAATGGGTTGGACAATACACTGTACAATGTGTATAGTGTCAAAAGGACTGCAAAAGAACTGAGGGAATCTCCAATTCTGAAATATAAGACAGATGATGCCGATAAAAAGAAATTTGTTGTTGGTCATTTTCTGGATTTTAAAATTATGGATTCCAAGACAGTTATTAGCCAGTTTTGAGATCTCTAATTAATTCTCCATGACATACATGTGGAAGGGATGATTCTCAATAAACTTTCCAAGTAGTGACAATCATTGAAAACTTACCGTCATCCTAGAAAAAATTCAAGAATTATCTGAAACATAAGTACAAGGAGATGAAATTTGAGGAACTGATAGTGCGGCTTAGAATTGAGGAGGACAACCGTGGTACCAACAAGAAATTAGGAAAGCATATCATACTGTAGACGTGCTCGAACGTCCCGAGCTCCGCGCGCGAGGATTGACGCGGAATTTGTTTTCGTTCATTAGCTACTACAATTTGGACTCAATGTCACGGTTTTGAATCTGATCTCGCAAAGTACAATGCAAGATTGATAAATCACCAAAGAGTCCAAATCTGGCAAATTATTTTGGAAAACTGATTTTTATAAAGAAGTGCCAAACATGGACTGCTTCGCCAGATACAGAGTCGCCACCCAAATATTTTATTTTGGGGGGAATTTAGGAAACCCTGACTCATGCCGAAGGCCACGTGTTCATCATCACCAAAGTTGCCTCGATTCGGGAACTTGGGTACGAGAGGGGAAAGTCATGCAATGAGCACCCCCGCTCGCCCGATCAAAGATCGGCCTGTACTAAGCATGATATTTTTTTTTTGAAAACACATGTGTTCTTATTCCGATTAATTAGCTAATCTTACTATGTGATGCGCACAACAAACAAGTATAGACTAGATCACCTAATTTGGAACAAAACATTGCATGTTCATTTTGTTGAAAAATGGTTTGAAATTTGCTACTCGCAAGTAGGCTAAAATGAGGATTCAATGAATTGTTCCAATTCAAGTAATCCAACTTTCACCCACAGGCATTCAGACAGTTATATCAGATAAGCAATTATCCTCATGGCAAGCATGCTTTCATGGCAACATTAACACACATGCGGTATGCTAAAGCGTAAACACTCACAGTGTACTACAAGCCAAAACAGAGAACTAGTTAGAAATCATGCATGATCCTAGTTCATGTTAAGATGGCTAATGCAACACATGCAAGAATGCAACTAAAATAGGCTTGGCTATTCTAATCATGTCATGTGAAATGCAACTTGGTACATATATTCAAATAGGTATTGAAAATACAATGCAGTTAGTATGATGTGCCGAGCCCGGTGCATACAAAACAGATGAATGGATGCACGCATGCGAAGCATAAGGTATGCTAAAGAAAATATGCCCTAGAACTAACCATCGTAAGCGATTAAGTAAAAGAGAGAAAGAAATGGGATTGAAAGACATGCATCACACACACGCACGCTTATTACAACGATAGGACCTCTCGAGGAAGAGACCGAATAAGAAGCTAACTAGCTAATCTAAGCTAATTAAACTAATTATTACAACACAAATTAATTAACTAATCCTAGTTAACTAATTATTACAAAACAAATTGAAATAGCTAATCGCATTAACTATTAAGTACAAACCAAAGCATAAGCTAGCTATCTAAGCATGTAACGCCCCAAAATATTTCAACATGAACTACCCACACTAATGAACATTCACTAATCAATGACAATATCCCTCCAACATCACATATATATATAATAAAAGGATTAAATACAAAGGTTCGCTTGCAATTCACATTCACAACATAACGAATACATAAATCTATAACATCTGAAGCATCTAATCTCAAAAACACTTAAAAAGCCCTTAAGGGCTTACATCTTCCAAGGCGATAGCCCAGTTACACAAAATGGTCTCTTGGACCCATACATATTAGCCCTTGGCTTTACAAAAAGATCACAACAAAATAAGAGCTATGCACTCTTTACAATTATCCGCGCCCTCAACTTGACGGGATCACCACGTCTTTGCCTGCACCAAAATCCCATAGGAGTGAGCATAAAGCTCAGTAGAAAATTCTAACAAAGTATATACAGTTATGCAATTCTCAATAAAAATGAAAATGTCAATGCCATGCCATACTCTTTTAAGGAGATATCATTTCATGTTCTTTGAAGATTTCAGTTTTTCAAATAAAATCTTGCAATCTCAACACATGTCAAACTTCCAATTTTAATCAACAGAGGGGTGGTAAATACGACACTGGTAATCCGTAGGCTGGTGTCTGCAAGTAGACTCTGCGAATACTACCAAACTGTCATTTTTACCGAGATTAACCGGAAAGCTCGACACCTATTCGCGCGGCTTTCTGGTCTTTCACCAATGACACTCAGGCCAACTTAACAAAATTCATCTACACCCCCTAACTGGACTTACCACCGTATTTACCCCTTTTAACATTTCCATAATTCATATCACAACTTTATTTTCTTTCATGAAATATATATCTTCAATCAAAATTTACAATACAAAAATAATAATTTAATGCAAATGCAATGCAATGATTTTCCCACAACTCAAAACTTTTCTCCATTCAAGTACATGACAACAGTATTGAATAAATACATTTCTCATTTTCTTTCTTCAATGTTATTTCACAAAATAATATATATACCTGCAACTCATAGCAGTTCCCGCAATCCATGGTACATACCAATTTCCCATTTCTCAATCATGCATACTAATGTATTATATAATAACTTCATAAATACTTCTCATTTTCCAAGTCTCCACAATAACATCAACAATCACATTTTTCCATTACCTCTTTTCATTACTCTTTCTCAAGGTAACCACATGTTATCTACACTTAGCCACAATTTCACCTTTCACAATTCTTAGCAATATAGTCTCATCAATACAACATGTAATGTTTTTCAAACATTAATTTTCACAATCCATAATGCACAACAATTATCATCTTCCACTTAAATATTCCATACATTCAACAATAGTTTAAAAATAAGTCCTCAATTCTCTTATATCATGAAAATTATCATTTCTTTATATCACAATGTGAAATCCACATTCATTTACTTGTTTAACACAAGAAAAGAGAATTTCATAGTTTTCCTCATGTTTTCAAAATAAACCCCAATTTCTAGATTTTTACAAAAACCTAACATTGTTCATCTCTTTTATAAAATCTCACCACAAACTTGAATCTCGGCTCAAGTTGTCTAAAATTTTAAGAAAATCTCTAAATGTACACAAGGTAGAGTTTGTTTTACAAAAACAATCAATCCTTTGAGCCACCAAACCCATTTTCGAAATTTCTCAAGGAGAGTTACAAGATCAACTAAAAACTTCATAAATATATATATATATATATATATATAACTCAAAGGAAAACCTTCTAGGATTTATATAAGTGTTGTGATACAACCCACATTTAAAACATCTCTACATTTTCAAAACACAAGATTGAAATCAACAAGGAACTATATGAAAACTCTTAAAACCAGCATAAAGTAGCAAAATTTGTATATATAACTCAAGAATGTCCCTACATCAAGCTTGGAAGAGAAGACGAGCAAAAAGGTTAAAACCCCAAAGTGGTCGAAACCAACTTCTACTTGGATTTATAAAAGTTGTCGAAACCAACATAAAGGTTGGAAAACTTGTATATAACTCAAGAGTTTTCATATACAACCCACATTTAAAACATCTCTACATTTTCAAAACACAAGATTGAAATCAACAAGGAACTATATGAAAACTCTTAAAACCAACATAAAGGTAGCAAAACTTGTATATATAACTCAAGAATGTCCTTACATCAAGCTTGGAAGAGAAGACGAGCAAAAAGGTTGAAACCCTAAAGTTGTCGAAACCAACTTCTACTTGGATCAAAACGAAGCTCTTGACGAGATCTACAATCTTTCTCAAAGGAGAAAGGCAAGAAGATGCTTCCAAGGGAGTAGATCTAAAGACTTTTGAGCAAAAAGTGGTTTTGGAGAGAGAGAGAGAGAGACCCGCGGTTTAGAGGGAGAAAAGAGAGAAAGAAAATAAAGAAAGGGTCAACCGAGGGGCTATTTATAGCACTAGGTAAAATTAGAAATAAGCCCCAAAGTCAACTCAAAATATCAAGTCAAAACCCCCAAAAAGTAGGGCCAAAAGTCGAACTAAAATCTGAAAAAAAAAAATCTGCAGGGGTTGACCCCTGCAACAGTGGTGTCGACACCAAAGAGGAAAATCTGGGAAAACTAAGCATGACTGCACTGCTGGTGTCGACCCTACCCTAGACTGGTGTCTACCTTATGTTCCAGCAACGAACACACAGACAGAAGAGGGTCGACCCTCTCCCAGTCTGATGTCTACCCTATTTTCCAGCAACTCCTCCAAAACTTCACCAACAGGTAAGGGTCGACCCTAGGAAGGCTGGTGTCGACCCTAGAATGAAATTTCTAAGTCTCTAAGGAACTTTTGATAAGAATAAGCGCGAACAACCAAACCCAACAAGTTTAATTCTGATTATACTCGTCCAAAACTAACCCATAACAACACCAAAGGTTTCCAAAACATAATAATGATTCAAATACACTTCCTAAAAGTTTTAAAAAGGATGCAAGTGCTACAACCTCCCCACCTTAGGAAATTTCATCCCTGAAATTTAAACCAACCATTAAACCAAGGTGTTCTAGCAACAACAATCATTTTAACAACATTTCTAAGTCACCACATCAAGGTTCAACTAATCATAGATTATTTTCTTCCTCACAATTCCATCAAAACACAAACGTTCAAGCTATAAATGAAATGAAACCTCTAGAACATTAATTTATCTTTCCATAACGTCATACTCAAAATGACAATACATACAACAACATGTGATCACAATTTAACATTCTCCCTTTCATCACTGGGGGACATTACAAATTCTAAAACAAAATAACTAGACATGCTCAAATAAATCCGGATACTGGGAGCGGACCTCCGCTTCCCGTTCCCAAGTCGCTTCCTCAACCCCATGGTGTCTCCACAACACCATCACTAACGGTATGGTCTTACCCCGCAACACTTGCTCTCAGGTATCTAAGATTTGAATTGGTCGCTCTTCATAGGAGGCATCATCATCTTCCTCCAAATCAACCCAATCTAACACATGAGAAGGGTCGGGCTCGTACTTCCTAAGCATTGACACATGGAACACATTATGAACTCCTAAGAATTATGGCGGTAAAGCTAACCGATATGCTATTTCCCCAATCCTCTTCAATATCTCGAAGGGCCCAATGAACCTCGAAGACAACTTATCACTCTTATCGAACCTCATCAAAGCTCGCCTAGGTGAGATCTTAAGGAACACGTGACCACTTACTTCAAAAGATAAAGGTCGTCTACTCTTATCGGCATAACATTTCTGTCAGTTTTGGGTCGTAACTAACCTCTTTCTGATGAGAGCAACTTTCCCTGTTGTCTCCCTCACGATTTTCGGGCCCAACAAAGGTGCATCGCCCACCTTAGCCCAACAAACTGTTGTCCTACAAGGTCAGCCATACAAGGCCTCAAACGGTGCCAAGGAAAACCTCCCAACTAACCAAGGAAGCACAACACCAACTTTCGGTCACAACCAAAATTGGAATACCACCCCGACTCTAGGAATGCCAAGGATACCGAATTAGTCAAGAGCACAAGGAAAGAGTCACAGACTTCCCCTCGATTCGCACCACTAACTGGGTCTATGAGACTAGAACAACAAACAACCACGGCAACCCCACGGTTTAGAGGGAGAAAAGAGAGGAAGAAAATAAAGAAAAGGGTCAAGTGAGGGGCTATTTATAGCACTAGGTAAAATTAGAAATAAGCCCCAAAGTCAACCCAAAATATCAAGTCAAAACCCCCAAAAAGTAGGGTCAAAAGTCGAACTAAAATCTGAAAAAAAAAAAAATCTGCAGGGGTCAACCCCTGCAATAGTGGTGTCGACACCAAAGAGGAAAATCTGGGAAAACTAAGCTTGACTGCACTGCTGGTGTCGACCCTACCCCAGACTGGTGTCTACCCTATGTTCTAGCAACTCTTCCAGAACTTCACCAATAGGTAAGGGTCGACCCTAGGAAGGCTGGTGTTGACCCTAAAATGAAATTTCTAAGTCTCCAAGGAACTTTTGACAAGAATAAGCGTGAACAACCAAACCCAAAAAGTTTAATTCGGATTATACTCCTCCAAAACCAACCCATAACAACACCAAAGGTTTCCAAAACATAATAATGATTCAAATACACTTCCTAAAAGCTTTGAAAGGGTGCAAGTGCTACAAAGCATGGCAGCTAAGGAAAGCAATAAAGCAGGAGCTTCAGAGGGAGAAGAATGCATGCATGCTCGGTCGTGTCATTCGGAAATCCAATGCGATGCCCCGATTTGCCTCTGTTTTCAATTATTCTCAAAACACTGCACCAAGCTCCAGAAAGTTGAAACTTCACCCTGGGAGTCCTGTGGGAGGGTGGCCGACCACTTTTGGTCTCTGCAACCACCTGTCAACCACTTTCTTTGTTGAAAGCCAGAAAAAGTGGTCGGCCAGCTAGTTTTTCTGGCTGGTCGACCAGTTGTTGCTGCTGATTTCCAATTTTGCTGCAACAGAGAGCAAGAAAGGGCATGGCAATGTATTTGCAAGATTTGTGTGCACAACCACCCTCCCTATCATGTCATGAACTCAAGGGAGTGCGGTTCTCGACCCTCGGGCCACCAATCGCACATTTCAATGCGCGATGGCCAAGAGGCAAAGTTGCACGATTCAATATGAAATGAATGCACAAGTAAACACATAAGGCCTAGAACTCTATCATGAATGATCAAGAGCGTTGGCGACCGAGAATTGAGATACGTTTCATCACTTGAAGTATGAAACGTCCCTCGTTTCTCGTGTTTGGACTAACACCTATTCCAAACACAATGCAAGCAACATGGCAAACATGCAATGTAACTTAAACATGCAAACATGCAACTACATGGCATACACAATGCAATGTGATATGATCAACTTATCAAAGCTAATGACATGCGAACGATACTAATGCATGCATGCACAATGCGATGCTACAAGGGCAACTTGGCAATGTTAGGAACATGCATACTCAATGCAAAGAAACAACTTGGCATACACAATGCTATGAACTACATGGCATGCACAATGCAATGTAAGATGGCATACTTAATACAATGTGACCTAAGCATGCAAACAACATGGCATACCCAATGCTATGAACTACATGGCATACACAATGCACAATGCACAATGGACTTAAACCAAAATGGATAGGCCTCAGCCATTCCCAAATTAGTGGCCATAATGATGAAACAAAGGCACAAAAAGGGAAGGCAAGCATGCACAATGCAATGGCCAACCAACTAGGCCTAAGAGCACAACCCTCAAGAAGGCTCAAAGAGTGACAAAAGTGGGAACATAGCAATGCTACATGCTTTGAAATGAAGTATTAAATGATACCAAATCATCTAAATAGCTCAAAGATAGCATGCATGAGTCAACAGAACACAAAGCTAGCAAGACCATTTACACTACTGCTATACAAATCATGAAACATATGGAAAAGGAAACCCAAAATAGTCCTAGAACATGTTAAAATGATACTAAATCATGCATGGAAGGAAGCCAAAACAAGCTAACATGAGGGGCATAAGGCATGGTGCATACAAGGCAAATAAGGTGGATTACACCACACCTATTATGACCAAGCATGGAATGACTTAAGCAATAAAAATCAGAGTTATATCATGGCAAAATAACCCCAAATAAACACTGAAATGATAGCTTGCAAGCTAAGGCATGAAGGCATACGCAATGATTCATGTTAAGGCATAAAGGGGCAAACCCTCCAACGCATTGAATGAGTGTTAAATGCAAGTGCATGACCATGAAACATGAACTGAAATCACATAATAAATGATGCCAAATCATTCAAATAGTTCAAGTAATGCATGCTAGTGGACTTGATGCACAAAGCTAACAAGCTAGATTGCATTATAGCTACACAAAGCAAGTCATGCATGGCCAAAACAACACAAATTAGAGCTAAAGCATGTTAAAACATGGACAAAAGCTTCTTGAAGTTAAGCCAAAAGCATGCTAGAATGACATGTTACAACATGATGCATGTTAGGCTATTTCATGGAAATGCACTACAAGTGCAAGGAGCATGCAAAGGCTAACCAAACCAAACCCTAACAGAGGTATGACATGGCAAGACATCACCAAAAACATGCTGGAATGGAAAGAAAACAAGCTAGAATGACATGCTACTTCATGAAGCATACAAGACTAGTTTGTGAGATTTACACTACAAGTGTATAAGGCATGCAAGAGCCAACTAAACCAACCCAAAACAGATATAAGGTATGTTAAAACAACACCAAAAACCTACTGATATGGCACCAAAACAAGCTAGAAAGACATGCTCAAACATGAGACACACAAAGCTAGTTTGTAAGATTTACACTACAAGTGTATTATACATGCAAGGGATGACCAAACCAAGCAAAAATAATGGTAAGCCTCAGCAAAATAACCACAAATACATGCTAAGAACAAGCCAACACAAGCTTAATGAAAATGCTCAAACATGAGGTATGCATGACAAGTATTGAAAATACAAGGAGATGGGATGACCCTCTCCTATTTAGGACCTCAAAATGACCTTTCCACCACTAAAAATCCTATGGATTTTAGTGGTAGAAAGGTCATGCAAAGGGTACAACAAGAGCCTAAAGGGATGGCTCAAAACAATGCCTAACAAGGCCTAAGAGGGGGTAGATCACCCCCAATGAAAAAGTGACCTTAAACAAACTTTTTAAGCATGCAAAAAAAGAACTTTTTCGAGTAGAAAGCTAAGTTTAAAATAGCATGAAAGAAGGGCTAAAAGCTTAAGCAAGAATGGGGATTTTAAGGGTTAGAAACTCACCCTTGAAGACCTTCTTTACTACTGCAACTCCAGCACCCTCTTTGAGCTCAAACCAGCCCAAGAACTCCAAAAACAACTTCAAGAAGCCTCAGCAACACAAGCAAGGTGTTTGAGTGTGTGTTTGTGTACAAAAATATGATAAATCTACACTTTAAGGCACAAATCAATAGCCAAAAGAGAGATATAGATACAAGGCTATATGTATATCTCAAAGGAGATTTTTCGGAACCTAGAGGAGGGAGGATGAGCCTCCCTCTTATAGAGAATAAAAGGCGAAGCTTCTACAAGAAGCTAAGGGCCAAGGCAATCCCTCCATGTGTATGGAGGATGGCTCTGGTGCCCTCTAGCCAGCTGGAGGAAAATATCTCCAAAAAGGTGACAAAAAGTGGCTGACCACTTAAAGTGGTCGGCCAGCTACTTAAGTAGTCGGCCGACCACTTAATGTGGTCTCCTGGAACAACAACTGGTCGGCCATGGTGGGAGAGAGTCCAGAGGATGAAAACAAGCAAATGGTGTAGTGGCCGACCACTTTTGAAGGTCCAAAGATCAGGGAGACCAGTTGTTAGACCAGAAAACTGGCTGGCAGGGGAAAAAGTGGTCTCCAAGGGAAAATACTGGTCTCCCATCCTTGTACCATCTTCCAAACAAGGAAACAAGGTTTTTACCAAAAACAAACCAAAACGGATGCAAGACGAAAGTTCGGGAGGCAAAGCACACAATCGGAAGCCTCGAAAACTAGTTGACAAGCACCAAAAGTGGTTTACGACCACAAAAGTGGTGTCCCAAACCACAGTGGCCCTCTAGGCCAAGGAAACAAGGTGTGGTTAAAAAACCACGCCAAACGGAGAAAGTTAAGCGGTCCCAAGACAAGGCGCGCGGCCGAAGGTTCCGAAAATCGGAAACTAGTCTCCAAACGGGAAAAATGGTCTACGACCTCAAAAAGTGGTCTATGACCACAAAAGAGTGGTCTACAAGACCTCTCCCTCCCTCAGGCAGGGAAACCAGACTTGGTCCGCAAACCGAGTCGAAGCACAAAGATTTCAGAGGCCCAGAGGCAAGGCTCTCAGCCAAAACTCCAAAACCCCGAAACGAGCATGACATGCACTATCACCGAGTGCTCAATCGATGACGTCTGAGTCTTACTGTGACATCCCTGTTCTGTATTATGCTAATTGGTCCTTAAGTTGTTTATGGTTATGTGTTTAGCCTGGTTTTGTATGCCATTATGTGAAAATATGTGATTTTGAATTTCTATCTGTTCACCGTAGGAATATCTGTTTGATTTTACTGCTTCGGGAATTAAATTGAAGGCCTTATTGGCCACAGAACCCGAAATCGATTACGCCATTGTGGTTGGCATAATTTTTAGAGCCTACAGTGAAATTTAATTAGAAATTGATTCGGGTCAGATTAAGTTGATTAAATTGATAATTTAGTGCCCAATTGTTTATTATTATTATTTTGGAATAGTGGGGTTTGATGTAAAAGGGCACTACACCCTCAATTCCTTCCCTTATGTGGCTTTGGCTGATTAAACTCTCTAGAGAGAGTGAGAGACCCGAAATTGAGAGAGAAAGGGGGAAATCATCTCGCCCATGTGGGCTGCTCGAGCGGTGGCGGGCCGCACGTGCGGTTGTTGGAAAATGGCTTTGGAAACTTTTAAAAAAAATCTTATTTTTTTACTAACTTTGAGCATTAATTAAGGTGGGACCCAAGTATTATTTTTAATGTTTCTAATTTGGTTCATGTTTAACACTGCGTAGTGAATAAAACTGTGTATTTGATTGCTTAAAACCATTTCCGGACGAATGAGAATTTAACGCGCATTTTTGGATTCCTGGAAATGGCTTTAGGTGGGTTTCTTACATATCTGTGAAATGTGCTTGTCCTACATTAGAAAGACTTATGGATTTGTGTAGGTTTATATACCTTAGCTTGGGATACTTGGGATGGGTCCCAAGGGATACCCACGTTTGTGGAAGGGTGATGTTATGAGTGAAGTGGGTTAGACTCATTGGACCCAAAACAAAAATCACACGACCGCACCACCATCGTTGTTCGATCGGTCGGGCGGGCTGGGCTAGCTTGGGTGCAGGCTTAGGCGCGGGTGCATGGTGTGAGGTTAGCTTGTCTGGCCCAATACTTATCTTTTTGGTCCAAAAATATTTGTAATTTATTTATTTATTTATAATTTTGGTTTCAAAATTCAAAATAAATTGGTCCAAATTTTTTTCCTTCACCCAAACAAATCCTAACCCACCCAAACAGGTTTGAACCTGTTGAATCCTATCTTGAACAGATCTATAACAGTACAAACAGATTTTCTATCTGTTGAAATTTGTTTGAACAGTTGCCTATCTATTAGCACCTGTTCGGAGCAGCCATCATTCCTCCTATATAAAGCCTGTCATTCTAGCATTTTTGGCATCGAAAATTTTTCAGACTTCTTCCCTTTCTTCTTCTGTTCGTTCTCTTGTGTTTTTACATTTGTTTCTGCATTTATTTTTAAGGAAGAAAAAGAAAGAGTTACAACAGAGTTTTGGTTTGCCAGACTTGAATTTGTAGTGCTGCAAATTTAAGTGTTAGTCGTTGCATCCTAGGAAGTAGACGCCGGTAAAACTCGAAGCACCGGAGTGAGGGCGAAATCTACTTTAAGGAGATTGTATCCAACACAGGCCTTGACATTAATTTCTGTAAGCGTTTAATTCGAAAAATAATTTATATAATTATTTTTTGAATTATTTTATTTTATTGTTTATTTAATTTATACATTTAATTTACACACACACCACTGTGGGTATTATAATCTTAAAGTAGATTTTTTATTTTTATTTATTTTTGTATTAGACAGACGAATATTTTATTTCAGGAAATTAAATAGTAGTTATATACTGTTTAATTTCTTAAATAGTAGCAATATATTGTTTAATGATTTCTTTGATAACATAGTAGTAATATACTGTTTATCATTGGAATTTTATTACAAAATATTATTCTGTTTATTTTGTGTGTAAATTCTTTTGTATATAAATTTGTGATTGGGGTATTTTTATTTCGTCAGACGTATGACAACTGAAATTAATAGTACTGAGACTGTTATTACTTCAACCCCCACACCTGTTCTGCTAATGATGACTTCGACAGTACCGGTAAATCATGGGGAGAAGCTAAAAAAATTCATTGGAAATGATTTTAAAAGATGGCAACAAAAAATGATGTTTTATCTTGTGACATTGAATTTCGCTCGCTTCACTCATGAATAGGCACTGGCACTGAATGAGGGAGAAACTGACTGGCAAATGGTTATCGCAGTCGATGCATAGAAACATGGTGATTTTCTATGTCAGAATTATATCCTCAGTGGGTTGGACAATATACTGTATAATGTATATAGTGTTAAAAGTACTGCTAAAGAACTGTAGGAATCTCTAGATCATAAGTATAAAACAAAGGACGCCGATACAAAGAAATTTGTAGTTGGCCATTTTCTGGATTTTAAAAATGATGGATTCCAAGACGATTATTAGCCAGGTTCAAGATCTCCAATTAATTCTCTATGACATACATGCAGAAAGGAAGGTTCTCAGTGAATCTTTCCAGGTTGTAGCAATCATGTTCAACAACAAAAAGCGGAAGCATGATGGCAATGGTCCCAAACATGGATCCACTGGTAAGATCAACAGTGGGTTCAACAAGAGGTTCAAAGGCAAGTATTTTGTGTGCGGCAAAGATGGACATCGCGCTAAAGATTGTCACCTTCGCAAGGACGGAGGGAGTTCAAGCAAAAAGCCAGCACAAGCCAATATAGCTGAGGATTTTTATCTTTCCAATGGAGTAGAAGATATCAATCTTGCTACAGTAGTCTTTGAGGCTAATTTGGTAGGCAATCCCAAGGAGTGATGGGTGGTTATTGTAGCAACCCGCCATATCTGTGCAGATAAGAAGATGTTCACAACCTACAAAGTAGTGAAAAATGGAGAACAACTTTTTTTGGAAAACTCCTCCACATCAACTGTGGAAGGACAAAGAAAGATTGTCTTGAAAATGACCTTGGAAAAAGAGCTCACTCTTAACAATGCACTCCATGTGCCGAAGATTTGCAAGAATTTGATTTATAGGTCATTGTTGATCAAGAATGGGTTTAGATTAGTCTTTGAATCTAACAAGCTTATACTCTCCAAGAGTGGAATGTATGTGGTGCGTGATTACATGAGTGATGGGATTTTTAAGCTCAATGAACTAACTGTTGTACTAAATTTGGCTATTAATAATAAGAACGCATCTTTTGTTTATATTGCTAAATCTTCCTTTTTATGGCATGGTAGTTTAGGACATGTAAATTTTAATTCTTTGTGTAGACTTGTTTCTTTATAATGTTTACCAAACTTAGAGTTTGATCCTAATCATAAATTTGAGATTTGTGTTGAGGCAAAACTCACTAAGGCATCATTTAATAAAGTAAAAAGAAGTATGGAATCTCTAAGTTTAATTTACACAGATATCTGTGATTTAAAATTTGTTCAAACTAGAGGAGGTAAAAAGTACTTTATTACTTTTATTGATGATTGCACTTGATATTGTTATGTTTACTTATTGAGTAGTAAAGATGAAGCCTTAGAAGCTTTTAAACAATACAAGCTTAAGGTTGAAAATCAACTTGGCAAAACTATTAAGGTAGTGAGGAGTGATAGAGGTGGTGAGTAAGATGCACCATTTGAAGAATTTTGTCCTAAACATGGTGTCATTCACCAAACCACTGCACTCTATTCTCCTTAGTCACATAGAGTTTTTGAGAGAAAGAATCGAACTCTTAAAGAGATGATGAATGCCATGTTGATTAGTTCAGGATTACCTCAGAACTTGTGGGGTCTGCTAACTTTATCCTTAATCGGGTACCCCATAAGAAATCAATCAAACACCTTACTAAGTATAGAAAGGTCGACCACCTACCTACAATTACCTCAAAGCATGGAGGTGTTTGGCCAAAGTGGCAATCCCTAGTCCTAAAACAACTAAGATATGACCAAAAATCATTAATTGTGTGTTCATTGGTTATGCAAATAATAGTAGTACATACTGATTCTTAGTTCATAGATTTGAAAATCCTGATATGCATGTAAACACTATTATTGAGTCAAGGAATGCGTTGTTTTTTGAACACATTTTTCCGTGCAAGGAAATTGAAAAGATAAGTTCAAATAAAAGAACTTTTGATGCTGTTATGGGTGGTAGTGAAGACCAAAATGATAATGAAGCAGATGAACCTAAACGTAGCAAGAGGGCTAGGATCTCTAAATCATTTGGTCCAGATTTTCTGACATACTTGTTAGAAAATAAGCCTCAAAACTTCAAGAAAGCAATGTCAAGTCCTGAAGCTCCTTTATGGAAAGAGGCTGTGAATAGTGAAATTGAATATATTTTGCAAAATCATTCTTGGGAACTGGTGGATCTTCCAACAAGGTGTAAACCTCTTGGATATAAGTGGATATTCAAGAGAAAAATGAAAGCAAAAGTTCAATAGATAAATACAAGGCTGGGCTTGTTGTTAAGGGATATAGGCAGAAGAAAGGTCTTGATTATTTTCATACCTATTCACTAGTGACAAGAATAACATCTATTCACATGCTAATAGCGATTACAGCATTGTATAATTTAGAGGTACATCAAATGGATGTTAAAACAGCCTTTTTAAATGGCAAGTTAGATGAGGAAATCAATATGGAACAATCATAAGGGTTTTAAATTCCCAGTCAAGAGAAAAAGGTTTATAACCTTGTCAGATCCCTTTATGGATTAAAACAAGTTCCAAAACAATGGCATGAAAAATTTGATCACGCTATGCTTTCAGATGGTTTTAAGATAAACGAATGTGACAAATGCGTCTATGTTAAAAGCACTGACAAAGGCTATGTCATAAGCACATACAAAGGCTATGTTATAGTTTGTCTTTATGTGAATGACATGCTCATTATTGGATGCGATAAAGACATGATTAAATCCACAAAGAAAATGTTAAACAAAAGGTTTGACATGAAAGATCTGGGAGGAACAGATGTAATTCTATGAATAAAAATTACTGTTACATCTGAAGGATATGCTTTATCTCAGTCTCATTATGTTGAGAAGATTTGGGAGAAATTTGGAAAGTATGATGGTTGTCCTGCTAAAACACCTACTGACATTAGTCTTCATTTGTCAAAAAATACAGGTGTAAGCATATCACAATTAGAGTACTCTCAAATAATCGGAAGCTTGATATACTTAATGAATTACACTAGACCAGATATGGCCTATGTTGTAAGGAAATTGAGTAGGTACACAAGTAATCCAGGGTCCGATCACTGAATAGCGATAATTAGGGTACTTAGGTATCTAAGGCATACCTAGAATTATGGCTTACATTATACAAAATATCCAGCAGTACTCGAGGGGTACAACAATACAAATTGGATATCGAATACTAAAGACTCAAAATCCACTAGTAGATACATCTTTACCTTGGGAGGTGCTGCAGTCTCTTGAAAATCCTCCAAGCAAACATGCATATCAAGGTCGACAATGGAATCTAAGTTTATCACATTAGATAAAATAGGAGAAGAAGTAGAATGGCTTCGTAATTTCTTAGATGGCATTCCAATGTGACCTAAACCTGTGTCAGCTATATACATTCACTGTGATAGTGAAGCAGCAATAGGACGGGTACAGAATTATATGTATAACGGTAAGTCTCGACACATTCGTCAAAAACATAATACCATTCGGCATTTGCTCTCACATGGAATAATTTCCATAGAATATGTAAAGTCAAGAGAGAATATTGCAGATCCATTGACTAAAGGGCTAGCTAGAGAGCATGTGTGCCATTTATCGAGAGGAATGAGATTAAAGCTTATTACTTATAAGTCGCCATAATGGCAACCCAACCTAGTTGACTAGAGATCTCAAAATCTAGGTTCAAATGGACAACCGAATTATGGATGACTTCACGTACACTAAGGAGGTTTACTCCTACCCATTTCTACGATAAAGAGAGTAATACTTGCACCGTTAATAGGATAAGCTATGCTTTTAATGATTCTTATAGCTTGGACATCCAAGTGGGGTGTGGTAGGATACTCTTAATAAGAAGTCAACTATATAAGTGTGAACTGGATCGGTTCTATGAGAATTGAGAAGGCTAAATTCTCTAAAGCACTCATGAATTACCAGGTGTAGTTCAGGGCCAAAATGAACACAACCGTGAGAACCAAACTGTGTCTGCGTTTACACTATGTGTAGTTTATTGTCTTGGCTTATACAAACAGCTGAACAGCTCAAGGCATCGTGTCTACTGGTTAGCTAGTAAGTCCAATAGGCTTTCACTAGAGGAGGTTCAAAGCCAAAAGCTACCTATCTCTATGTGGTTTATCTTCTTAATGTACTCTTTCTTTGTCTGCATTTTGTTGCATCTCCGTTATCATGAATTCCATTCATGTGGGTGATTGTTGGAAAATGGCTTTGTAATATCTTATTTTTTGCTAACTTTGAGCATTAATTAAGGTAGGACCCAAGCATTATTTTTAACGTTTCTAACTGGGTTCATGTTTAATGTCACACAGTAAATAACATCGTGTATTTGGTTGCTCAAAACTATTTCCGGATGAATGAGAATTCAATGCGCATTTTCGGGTTTGTGGAAATAGGTTTAGGTGGGTTTCCTACACATTTGTGAAATGTTCTTGTCCCACATAGAAAAGGCTTAAGGATTTATATGAGTATATATACTCTAACTTGCCATACTTGGGATTGGCCTCAAAAGGCACCCTAAGTTCGTAAGGAATAGAGTTATGTACAAAGTGGGCTTGGCCCAAAACCACCACAAACGCGCTCGCGCACCGCCGACGCCATTCGTCCGACAGGGTGGCCTAGCCGAGCTAGGTGCGGTTGCGTGGTGTCGTTTATGGGTCAGGTCGGGTCTTAACTTTAATATTTTGGACAAAATTCATTTGAATTTTTTAAAATTCTTGCGGGAAAAAAAAAATTCCTTATGGAAATAATTCAAATTTTGTGCCAAATTTTCAAATTCGAATTTTTGAATTTTCAGGTCACCTCATTTTCGAACCAGTACTGTTCCGGTTACATCTTTCCAGCCATGTCCGAACAACCACCAAGGCCTACCCGAATAGGTGCATGGTTGGCTATAAATTGCCAATCATTCCAACATTTCAATCCATCCAACTTTGTTCAACATTTCTTCATTCTTCTTTCTCTTTTCATCCTCATGTCTTCTGTATCTATCCAGCATTTAATCTTAGGAAGAGAAAGAAAGAGTTACAACATAGTTTTGGTTCGCCAGACTTGAGTTTGTAGTGCTGCAAATCAAATATTAGTCATTGCATCATGAGAAGTAGACGCCAGTAATTCTCGAAGCACCAGAGTGAGGGCAGAATCTACTTTAAGGAGATTGTGTCCAACAAAAGTCTCGACTTAAAATTTTTGTAAGCAATTAATTCAGAATATAATTTATTTAATTATTTTCTAAATTATTTAATTTTTTGTTGTTGTTCATTTTATGTACATTTTACACACACACAACTAATGAGGATAACAATAAGATCACACAACTCCTCAAAATTTGGTTGTATGGCACTGAACATACAATCTCAAACCTTTCATCTCAGCCACCAATGTAATAAGCTCTCCACTAAACCCAAGGCCAAAAGACATCTTTGCAGTAGCAACAATCCCCTGAGCCATCCCTTGCTACACACAATGACATACTTGCTTCAGGTTAGACACTATATCATGCGTTGAATACTTAAACTCTTTCAAATTTGATTTCACCCACAAAGCAACTCTGACCTTCACCAACTCTTCCAATTCTGCCAAATTTAGTTGAGCCTCCTTAAACA
>NW_021024880.1:2354223-2403676 GCF_004153795.1 Camellia sinensis | reverse complement strand
ATACATTTCCTACACCAAACAAGATCAAAACCTTGATTTCCCTTGATCCATTAGAGTTTTACCCTTTGTCCCTTCATCAAAGTTAAAGAGCTCCTCGAGAGCTACATTGTGTGAGGTGAAGATCGGGATTCGTCATCGTTGATTTTGGGAATTTCATCTCTTTTCCCTCCAAGAACTTGAGGTAGGATTTTCTTAGAGTTATATATACATATATATACATGTTTTTGCAAATTTTTTGTTGATTTTGAGAGTTCCTCTTTGATTGTTTTGAAAATTGGTTTTTGGCTCAAGAAATTAGTGGCTTTGTAAAAGGAATTCATCTTTTGTTTCATTTTAAAGATTTTCTTGAATAGTTGAATCACATTGGCTTAAGAATGATGTTTTTAGTGAGGTTCTACTAAGAGATGAAGAAATGTCTAGTTTTTGTGAAAAACCTAGAAATTGGGGGTTTTGAAAAATGTTGGGGATTTATGGATTTTTCTTGGGTTAAATGAAAGAGTGAGTGGAAATTTCAAATTGTTGTTTGCAAATATGGCAACTTCTTGATGTATGAGGATTTGGAGACCTTACTTGAATTTATTGTTAAATGCCTATACATATGTAGTTATGAAATGGCACATTGTTGAGTTCCATGAAATATGGGAATTGTGATTTTGGAAGTTGATGTTCAAAACATTGCATATAGTCTTGAAATGACTAAAATGTTGAGAATTATACAAGATGAGGAAATGTTGCTACGTGTTGATAGATTTATTTGAACATGTGGTTATTATCGTATTATTGTTGAGATACTTAAAAATAGAGAAAATATTAGGAGGCATTGATACTTATTGCTTTACATGCCCATTCAATTGATCATTATACATTTTGAATCGAGTTTGGAAACGTTTACATTGAGAAAAGAATATTTTGAAATGAGAATTATTGAAATGTTTTGGGGTAAATACGTTGGTAAATCCAGATAGGAGGTGTAGATGAAATTGATTAAGTTGGCCTGAGTGTCCGGGTTTAAAAATCGAAAACACGCGTGGAGGAGGTACCACTTCCCTTCTGGTTAGCAACCGGTAAAGTGGGATTTTGGTAGTGCTAGTTAGGCCTACTTCCAGGCACCAACCTAGGGATTACCTAAGTCGTATTTACCACTCCTTTGAAATAAATTGTATATTTCTAAATTATTGAGATTTCAAATTATCATAGAGCATGGTGGTTTTCACAAGATGAAAAATGTAATATTCTTTTAAATGGCATAGCATGACATTGTATTTCATATTGAAAATCTTGCATAAATGTATATACTCTGTTAAGAATTCTCTACTGGGTTTTATGCTCACCCCTATGGGATTTTGGCGCAGGAAAAGACGTGGTGAACTCGCCAATCTAGAGCATAGATATATGTATATAGAGCACAAGGCTCTGTTTTGTTGTGATTGTATTTTATAAGCCTAGGGCTATAACTGTTTGAGTCCGAGAGACTATTTTTGTGTAACTGAACTTAAACCTTGGAATTTGTAAGTCCTTGAGGGCATTTTATTTACTTTTGAATTTGACGTTCAACATGCTATAGATTCATGTATGTAATATCATTGAATGTATAATTCGCATGTGAGACTATTTTGTACAAACTTTAATGATCAATGTTACAATGATTTGAAAATTGCTATTATTCTATAATGAATGTTAGTTGATGTACCTAGATTATGTTGGAGAAATTTTGCAGCATTACAACTTGGTATCAAAGCTACCGGGTTTGAATACTTGGGGCACGCGGGGAGTGGTTGTTTTGCCATAGTGGGTTCATTCGCATGATTAGGAAATGTTTTGTATTTCGTGACTATGTGATAACATGCTTATATGACTAGACGGATATGGAATTGGGCTTTTGGGATGTTGTTTGCGCCTCTTAAATTCCTTGAGATCTTATTAGAAGGGTACTTGATCAATACTCGTTCTATTAAGAATTCTTGGTTTTTCGTGGGATGAATTTCATCACAAAGGGATAATCCATATGTGCTTACATGACTAAATGCTTATGTAGAGTGGAATTGAGTTGTTTGTATGGTAGGAAATATATAGAATTGTTGTGTTCAAACTAGTGAGAGAAGTCGCGAGCACATTTGAGATTATGTGCTAAATTGTTTATCTTGTTTCCTCATTAGGATGTGAGGAAGGGGTCAAACCTGTGGTGGTAGAGGTGGAAGGTCTGGTAGGGCTCGCCGGGGTGTGCATGGAGTGCCGGTCCATGAGGTTTCGATGCAAGAGGAGGGGTTGGGCCAAGCTAATGTGGCCGAGCAAGTAGGGCAAGCAGAAATTCTGGGGTAAGCGGGTCAAGCCACAATGGGGGCCCTAGCCCGAGAAATGACGGGGGCCTTAAGGGAGTCAATGAATATATTGAGGGCAGAGAACCAAGCTAAATAGAACGACGTAGAGACACGGGTGAGTTTCCTTACGAGGGAGTTTTTGCGGGCCAAGCCGGATGAGTTCCATGGTGGCCTCAAGCCTAAGAAAGCAGATGATTGGCTTAAGCAAACGGTAAAGACATTTGAGATGCTTCAGGATGACTCTAGCGAGTTACTACCTCAAAGGAGATGCGAGCCAATGGTGGAAATACACCAAGGGTTGAATAGAACCAACATGGGAAGCATTTGTGTTGACTTTTCAAGATAAGTATCTAGCTCTCACTGCTAGGGAGAAGTTGAGCAGGAATTTCAGGACCTCAAGCAACTTAACATGTCCGTGGCCGAGTTTGAAGTAGCCTTCTCTAGTTTGTCCCAGTTTGCACCAATGTCGGTAGCAACAGAAGAGTGCTATTACATTGAGTTTGAGAAGAAAATAAGAACCAAGATCTTGTTCAAGGTTGCTGGAAATATGATCCGGAACTATGATCGTCTTGTGGAAGCAGCGACACACGTAGAGATTATCGTGGAGGCTAAGGAGGAGAGAATTCAGGGTTCAAGGTCGAGGGGTTAAGGGTCTCTGGGGGACTATAGGTCCAATAAGAAGAGTAGAAACACCTTTTTATCCCAGTCCCAACCACAGCAGTCTAGATCCACCTTTCTTTTGCCTAGTGCGGGCCCTAGAAAGAGTGCACCGAGTGGTTTTTCTTATTTCAGGTGTGGCCAATCGGGTCACAAGGCCTTTGCATGTCTGCAGAAGGGAGGAGGACAGCAGATGTTGCCACCACCACTACCTAACCGATCGCAGAGTCAGTCTCAGAATAGAGGGCAGGGGCCTACTTGCTATTAGTGCTGTCAGTCAGGGCACATGAAGAGAGCTTGCCCGCAGTTGGGAGGTGCATCTGGTGCATCAGGGTCGAGGTAGACTCAGAGCCACCAGCAGCCTCACTTAGTTTAAACTTCACGAGCTAATCAAGGAGCCGCTTTGACTCAGTCAGTGCAGCAAGCCTATGCTCCGAGAGATGAGCAGGTTGATCAAAGGCCACAGGGGCGTGTGTATGCTGTTACCACGCCAAAGCTATTACCAAGATTCTCAGTTATGAGAGGTATTTTTGTTGTGTGTAATTCTTTGGTTAATGTGTTAATAGATACTGGTGCGTCTCATTCATTCATATCTACTGCATTTGCGTCTGCATTGGGGTTAAAGGTGGCACGGTTAGCGTCTTCGCTCAAAGTAGAGTCACTAGTTGGGGGTACAATTGACTTAGATCGGGGGTGTCGCGGTTGTGACATAGAGGTTGTCGGGCGTCGACTCTCATTTTCTTTTGTGTTGCTAGACGTGTCAAGTTTTGATGTCATTTTTGGCATGGATTGGTTGTCTTCCTACCAAGTGGTGATTGATTGTTTTCGTTAAAGAGTTACAGTGTACACCTTGAGTGGTGATTGTTTCTACTTTCTGGGAGACCGGGTCGATAGGGTCTTGTCGCCAGTTTTTGACCCTCGTAGTAGAAACAAGCTTAGTGGCCTTCTTGCTACTCACTTGGATAGTGAGAGTGACAGGACTGGTGTTGAGTTGCCAAGGGTAATTTGTGAATACCCGGACATATTTCCCGAGGATCTTACTAGTTTTCTATCCTACCAGGAGATCGAGTTCACCATTGACTTAGTGCCTGGAACGGCACCAATTTCCATGGCGCCTTAACACATCCCCTTGGGGAGCACCGGCTCTCTTTGCAAAGAAGAAGGATGGATCGTTGTAGTTGTGTATTGATTACCGTAAGTTGAATCGGGTTATAGTCAAGAACAAGTATCCTTTATCTAGAATAGATGACTTGTTTGACCAACTTAGAGGGTCTTGTTGCTTTTCGAAGATAAATTTGAGGTCGGGTTACCATCAGTTGAGGGTTTAGGAGGAGGATATCCAGAAAATGGCCTTTTACATGCGTTATGGCCATTTCGAATTCCTTGTGATGCCTTTTGGGTTAACCAATGTGCCGGCATCCCTTATAGATTTGATGAATCGGATTTTTAGAGAATACTTGGATCATTTCGTGGTCGTCTTTGTAGACGACATCCTAATTTATTCAACCTCCGAGGAGGAACACGAGGCTCACTTGAGGGTAGTGCTTGATTCGCTTAGAGAGCACCAGTTGTATGCTAAGTTTGAGAAATGCGAGTTTTGGCTCACCGATGTGAAATTTTTGGGTCATGTAGTGTCAAGAGATGGGGTAACTATGGACTCTTCAAAGATAGACGCCATGCAGGATTGGGGACAACTCAAAAATGTTTTTGAGATCCGAAGCTTCTTGGGATTGGCGAGGTATTATCGACGTTTTGTAAGGGACTTTTCTAGACTAGCCACGCCTTTGACTAGATTAACTAGAAAAGGGGTCAAGTGTGTGTGGAGTGAGACTTGTCAAAAGTCATTCAAAGAGCTTAAGACTAGATTGACTACCACACCGGTGTTGATAATTTTGGAAAGAGGTTTGGGGCGTGAAGCAAGATGTCGCCTTATTTGTATCGAAGTGTCTTACTTGTCAACAAATGAAGGCCGAGCATCAAAGACCAGCGGGTTTGTTACAACCCTTACTGATAGTCGAGTGGAAATGAGAGCACGTTACCACTGATTTTGTAGTTGGGCTTCCTAGAACACAGCGGGGCAATGATGCCATTTAGGTGATTGTTGATAGGTTAACTAAGTCTGCGCATTTCATTCCAATGCGTATCGGCAACTCAATTGAGCACAGAGTTGTACATTAGAGAGATAGTTTGACTTCATGGAGTGCCTGTAACCATTGTATCGGATATGGATCCTCGTTTTACCGTCCGGTTGTGGCAAAGCCTTCAAGAGGCATTGGGAACTAAGTTGACCTTTAGTACCGCTTACCACCCTCAAACCGATGGGCAGTCGGAGCGTACCATTCAAATTTTGGAGGACACGCTTAGAGCTTGCGTCTTCGATTTCAAGAGGTCTTGGGAGAGGCACTTACTGCTGATTGAGTTTGCCTATAACAATAGTTACCAAGCTAGCATCGAGATGGCACCGTTTCAAGTCTTGTATGGCCGACCTTGTAGATCACCGGTTTGTTGGGCCGAGGTAGGGGATGCACCGTTGTTGGGCCCGGAAATTGTTAGGGAGACAACCGAGAAAGTTGCTTTCATTCGGAAGAGGTTAGCTATAGCCCAAAGCCGACAGAAAAGTTATGCCGATAAGAGGAGACGACCTTTGTCTTTCGAAGTGGGTGACCTTGTTTTCCTTAAAATCTCACTAAGACGGGGTTTGATGAGATTCGGTAAGAGTGGTAAATTATCTTCGAGGTTTATTGGGCCTTTCGAGGTATTGGAGAGAATAAGGGAAGTGGCGTATCGGTTGGCCTTACTGCCACAACTTTCGGGGGTTCACAATGTGTTTCATGTGTTTATGCTTAGGAAGTATGAGCCCAACACTTCTCATGTACTAGATTGGGTTGAATTGGAGGTAGATGAGGATGCCTCTTACGAAGAGCGACCGGTTCAAATACTACATACCCGGGAACAAGTGCTACGGGGCAAAACTATACCGTTAGTAAAGGTGCCGTGAAGACACCATGAGGTTGAGGAGGCAACTTGGGAACGGGAAGCGAAGGTCCGCTCCAAGTATCCGGATTTGTTTGGAAATGCTTAGTTATTTTAATTTGTATTATCCTCTAATGTTGGAGGGAAATGTATCAAAGTTGTTGATTATGTAGTATTATTTTGAAAATTGGAATTGTTATGAATTACCATTTTCTTGTTGGAAGACTTCATGCACATGAATCGTTGTTGTTAACATTGTAACTATGACACTTGGGAACCATGATGATAATAGTAATTGTTGTTTAAAAATCTATTTTGTGATTTGAATTGAAATAGAACGGTTGTGATTGCTAGAGACTCTTTTGTTTGAGTAGCCGATTCAATTTCGGGAATGAAATTTCCTATGGTGGGGAGGTTGTGATGACCGAGTGCGTTACTCGTTTCGTTTTCCCTCGTTTAACTTTGGGTTGGTTATGTTGGGGTGTCGGTTTGACTCGAAATCTTGTTAATCGTTTGGGTTTGTTGTGTTCGAGAGTTTTTCTCAAAACTTTCTTCTCGTTTATTTCGGTGTTGAATTCCACTTGTTTCAGAGGGTAAGGGTTCGGTCCGGAGTGCCAGAGATTGAGCCGAGGAAATTCTAGGCTGGAAGACCAGGCCCGCATGTGCGGGGCCTTGGGTCGCACATGTAGGAGGTGAGGCCACACATGCTGGAATCTAAGGAATTATGGCTAGCACACTACATTATATGCAGGTGCGGGAGGAGGTGCGGATTGGGAGGGCCGCACGTGCGGGGATGAGGGTCGTACGTGCGGGAGTCGCTGTGTCCAAAAATTTTATTTTTCTTCCTTTTTTTGGCTGAGTGTATAACATTTTGTACAACTCTCTCTCTCTCTAAAAACCCTTTTCTCCTCCTCTCTATATTTCCTACATCAACACCCACTAAATCCTTCATTTCTCCAAATCCTCAAACATTTTGACCTTGGTTTCTTGATTAAAGTTGGAGAGCTAAGCTAGAGCTTCATTGTGTGTGGTAAAGATTGGGTTTTATCACCGTTGATCATGGGGCTTTCATCTCTTTCTCTCCAAGAACTTGAGGTATGGATTTTCTTAGAGTTATATGTATGTTTTTGCAAATTTTTGGTTGATTTTGAGAGTTCCTATTTAAGTATTTTGAAAATTGGTTTTTGGCTCAAGAAATTGGTGGCTTTGTAAAAGGAATTCATCTTTTGTTTCTTTTTAAAGATTTTCTTGAATAGTTGAATCACATTGGCTTAAGAATGATGTTTTTAGTGAGGTTCTACTAAGAGATGAAAAAATGTTTAGCTTTTGTGAAAAACCTAGAAATTGGGGGTTTTGAAAAATGTTGGGGATTTATGGATTTTTCTTGGGTTAAATGGAGTGAGTGGAAATTTCAAATTGCTGTTTGCAAATATGGCAACTTCTTGATGTATGAAGATTTGGAGACCTTACTTGAATTTATTGTTAAATGCCTATATATATGTAGTTATGAAATGGCACATTGTTGAGTTCCATGAAATATGGGAATTGTAATTTTGGAAGTTGATGTTCAAAACATTGCATAGTCTTGAAATGACTAAAATGTTGAGAATTACACAAGATGAGGAAATGTTGCTACGTGTTGATAGATTTATTTGAACATGTGGTTATTATCGTATTATTGTTAAGATACTTAAAAATGGAAAAAATATTATGAGGCATTGATAGTTATTGCTTTACATATTCATTCAATTGATCATTATACATTTTGAATCAAGTTTGGAAACGTTTACATTGAGAAAAGAATATTTCGAAATGAGAATTATTGAAATATTTTGGGATAAATACGTTGGTAAGTCCGGATAGGAGGTGTAGATGAAATTGATTAAGTTGGCTTGAGTGTCCGGGATGAAAGAAGGAAAACATGCACGAAGGAGGTACCACTTCCCTTCTGGTTAGCAACTGGTAAAGTGGGGTTTTGGTAGTGCTAGTTATGCCTACTTGCAAACACCAACTTAGGGATTACCTAAGTCGTATTTACCGCCCCTTTGAAATAAATTGTAAATTTCTAAATTGTTGAGATTTCAAATTATCATAGAGCATGGTGGATTTCAGAAGATGAAAAATGTAATCTCCTTTTAAATGGCATAGCATGACATTACATTTCATATTGAAAATCTTACATAAATGTATATACTTTGTTAACGATTCTCTACTGGGTTTTATGCTCACCCCTATGGGATTTTGGCATAGGAAAAGACGTGTTGAACCAGCCAATCTAGAGTGTGGATATATGTATATAGAGCACAAGGCTCTATTTTTGTTGTGATTGTGTTTTGTAAGCCCAGGGCTATAACTGTTTAAGTCCGAGAGACTATTTTTGTGCAACCGGGCTTAAGCCTTGGAATTTGTAAGCCCTTGAGGGTAGTTTATTTACTTTTGAATTTGACGTTCCATATACTATAGATTCATGTATGTAATATCATTGAATGTATAATTCGCATGTGGGACTATTTTGTACAAACTTTAATGATCAATGTTACGATGATTTGGAAATTGCTATTATTCTATAATGAATGTTAGTTGATGTACCTAGATTATGTTGTAGAAATTTTGGGGCGTTACAGATTTGATCAGTATTCCATTATGATAGAATTTGAGCTAGATTTTGGTTGGACAATATGAGACTGATTTACATGTAGAAATATTGCTTGTAATTAGTTCATAAATGCCAAGTTTTAACTGGTAAATCACGTGTTACTTTTTGATTTTGGTATATTGAAATCTTATAATTCATCATAGGAAAATTTGCTCCTAATTTGTTCATCTATAATGTGAAACCAGTGTTTTGAGACCAAGAACTTTATTATTAACATTCTAATTTTGTAATTTTTTCATATGTTTGACAGATTGGCAATAGATGAAACATAGTTCCAGGAGCATCAAAGGATTACATTTTGAATTTTTTGATGTATTTTAGGTTTTGTTGTGAATTTGCAACCTTGGGAGTTTTTTTGGAATTACATGTTTTGTAACGCCCTCAAAAAAACAACATTAAACCCATCAGATAAGACATGCATTTACATATAAACTAACCACATTCTTTTATACATTAGAGTTCCATTACATAAGTATTACATGTTAACATCAAAACAAAATGCCCTACGGGCTTACAGCTTTCCAAGTTAACACTTGGTTACAACAAAATAGTACTAACTCGTTTACACATTAAGCCCTTGGCTTGAAGTTACATGTAATACATCAAAAGTTAAGCGACAAAGTATGTCCGCCTCTAGCCTCCCAGCTATGTCCTTGGAGGTGGCATGCTACCTGTACCTGAAAATGATATTCCCATATAGGGTGAGCCACAGCCCAGTAGAAATACACTAAACCAACCATGAACAATGACTAAAAGATTAGCAATTGATAGATGGCTAACACAGATACATTCACATAAATTACACATTTATGTCATACAACTTATAAGTCTAAGTTACCTTTCATTTTCTCCTTTCCAACAGATAAGCATGCTAGCTCTATCATCATTTCCACAGATATGTATACAAACAATATCCCACATTCAGATAAGCATATAAGCTATATCCACATTCTCAACAGATAAGCATATAAGCTCTATCTTCACTTCTAGACAAGCATATGAGCTCTGTCAACACATTACATCCCCATATCTTCTCCCAACACTAACCGGTTTAGAGGTACATCCCCTATCTGCCCCTAAACCGCGGAGTACATCCCCCATCTCCTCCTCTACACATAACGTATACAAACACAATGGTCTATATACAATCACCCAATAATACAGATAATGTATTCTATCAACCGTCAAGTTCCTGACACATTTCATTGATTAGTTTCAGTTTTGCCTAATCATCATGCATTGTCTACAACAATCACGACTATCCTCCCACCGATAGCCCAAGCAGTTATTTCTAAACAGAAAATAAATGCACAATGGATATTCAATCAACATTTCATTTCCTCTTTCTCACCATTAATTATCCAATTAATTCAACAATGTAATTAGGCCATTTTCCATAATTACCATTTCAACCCTTAGGTCCCATTTTCATCAATGATATAGGCATCAATTCCATTCTCTTATGCCAAACATGTATCTAGGTTTATTATGAATAAAACCCCAACTTTTGTAAAATTACATAAAAGCCCAAACTTTTCACAAGATTACCAAACCAACTCTAACATCTCAAAATACTAAAATTTAAAGACAAAATCCATAGAGAGGAGTAGGATATCCCTACCTCGAAGTTTGAGCCAAAAAGGAGATGAAGACTCGAAGATCAACGTGTTCCAAATCCAAACTTTTTCAGATTAAGTTGAAGCTCTCAACGCCCTCTATCTTTTTAACAAAGGCTCTAGGCTAGATTCACACTCTAGGGAGATCAATTCTTAGAGAGAATATAAGTGTAGAGAGAGAGGGTGTCGGATCTAGGTTTTGAAAGAAAAAGGGAGTGAAAAAGTGATATTCAAAAACGCTACTGTCCGCTGATATAAAACACGCTCGCTCGAGCGAAGACTTGGTCGCTCGAGCGACCAGACACAGAAACTCTTGCTCGAGCCAAGGAACTCTCGATCGAGCGAAGAAAAACCCAGACCGCTCGAGCGAAAGAAGCTCGCTCGAGCCAAGAAAGGCAACTCTCAGGTCCAGAACCAGACGCAACACTTGCTCGAGCGAAGCCACCCTGGCTCGACCCACCAGACACGAACCTCACTCTCGCTCGAGCGACAAACTCCTGGCTCGAGCGAAGGGCCAAAAATCTGGGCAGCAACATTAGGCTCCCAAACACAACCAACCTGAAACACACCTGCCCAACACATCCCATAACTCAATATACAAAGTAAAGAGGATGCAAACAAGATAATAAACAACTACCAACATCCACGGACACATGTCCGGATCACTGTAAAACAAGGGTAAACCCGGGATCGCTATATGTTTGAAGTTTGGGATTGTAAGGGATTTGTACTTATGTTAAATGATTTGATATTTTGCTTATGTTTAATATGCTACTACTTTTGAATTAAGTTTATATTTTGGATGCTTTGCAGAAGTGTATTAATTTGAATTATATTTTGCTTATGAATTATGTACTGAATAGGGAAATAGTATTAAAAAAAAAAAGAATTTTTGGTGACAGGTTTTGTAGTTGTAAATTTACTTTTGGTGACACTTTGTTTCTATTGCTGAAAGGCTGTGTGAATAATTTTTTTAGCTATCCAAAACTTGATTGGTTGCTAAAAGTTTTAACATTTAACAACTAATTCATTTAGTCGCTTTCCGCTTAAGGTTACTTTTAGTGACTAAATGTTAATTTATGGCGACAAAATTTTAGTTTTTTGGTGACTGAAATATTTGGTCGCCGATTTATTTATAAGGCGGCCATAATTTATTTGGTCACCAAACCGTTTAGTGACAGGGCTTTAGCGACCAATTTTGTTAATGTTGCGGATACTTTCAGCAACCAAACTTACACTTTTGGTAACTAAAAAAAGGTCACTAAAAAGTGCTTTTTTTGTAGTGTTTAGAGCCCAATTTCAACTCCTATGACAATTTATTGCTTGAAGAATCACTCTTTGCAATTGATTGAATAACCAGCGTAGTTGGGATTTGATCAAAATTGACAGGAACTGCCTAGTCATCCTGCTAGTTATTCAATTGAAACACTCTAATTACTAACCCTAGTTTCACAAACCTATGAAGCACAACACCTAAAATAAGCAACAACACTCATTCTTAGCTCAAAACAAAGAAAATGAGAGGCTTCATCAACTGTTTCATTCCCAAAACCTAGACCTAATTGTTGAGAAACTCACGAGAGCAGTGAAATTTAAATGGAATTTGGTGAATGCTATAAAAATGCCATGAAAGTTGCAATTATTAATCAGTTTGGGAACCCCTCTGATAGCAAAGAAATTGAGGTTATTGAGAAGAAGAAGAAGAAGAAGAAGAAGAAGAAGGAGGATTGGTAAAAGGGGTAACGGTGTGTGGAAGGAGGGTTTAGGTGGTGTGTGTACAAGATATAAGTTAGGGTATAATTAGAACATCAAGTGTGTGGAATGAGAAAAATAATCAAAAATCAAATTAATAAGTGTGTATATTGAGAAATGATGTGTACTGAGGTAAGGGATTGTGTGAAAATAGAATTTCCCATAAATATGAGATCCACAAGATTCAAACACAATCCTATCATATAGACGTGGAACAAAATGATGGGACTCATCTCATGCAGAGAGTTGTATTGTGAAATAGAAAATAAAGAGAATAAGTAGATGTACCCATGGAGGTATTACTGCAAGCTTTATTTTGGTAATTTAGTTCGTTCAGTTTTTAAATCATTATATGTAAATTATTTATAAAAAAATAAAAATAAAAATAATCTGATAATTATAACTACATAATTTTATTATATTAGTCTTTATAAAAATAAATAAACGACAAACACGTGTGTGAACGAAATTTCACTTAGTGAAGAATATCATAGCTCTGACAAGAAAAAATAAGGAGAAGTTGCTTTTAGCGGAATAGTGAAAAAATAATTTTATTTTTATGATGGTACAATCTTGTAGGTATGATACAAGTCCATTCATGTTTTTAATACAAATCTTTTATGTATGTCAAAGTTGTACCTAATTTTTTTTATCTGTAATACAATTATTTTATGAGTAATGATATACAAATAAAAAATTCATACATAATGATGTTGCGCATTGTAGACCTATCACTTCAAAATAAAACATTATTAAAGATGAATTTATTTATAATAATGATATTATCACATTATTTTTGTTATACTGACTTGATCGTCGGAGTGCCCCCGGGTGGTCGAAACCACCGCGGGATTCTTATATTTCTGTTACAGGTCAGTCAGGTGCCATCTATTCTGCTAGTGCTCTCCAGCTGGTTACTAAGCGGGCAGTGTGGTCGGAAAATCACCCACACAATGATATTATCACATTATTTTTGTAAATTTTTTTATGTAAATTTTATGTATATATAGAATTTTTCTTATTTTATAACTGTTTTATTAATTTTCAATTTTCTCCAAAAAAATTATTAGAGGGAGAAATCATAAACAAGATGACAATTCAAATCTTAATACATTCTTGTTGAAAAGCTTTGAAAACCGTTACACATCCGAAGGGGGGAAATTATACAATACTCCCAAAACATCACGTGGTCACGTTTCAAGTTAATCATCAATTACTTAGCCCTATTTTGTTTTCCATCCCCAACATAAATTGTGGGCTCCTACCTCTCTTCACCAATAAAACCCTCATGGAGCACCACGTGTCCATACTCTGAGAGTATTGAATAATCACTCCCAAAGGGATGATATCAAATGTGAATAGAAGGGATTGACCGAACAGTAACGTCATGTGTGTTTGGCTCTGTAGGTAAGGGAATTGGACTAGTAATTTTGAGAGTTTTACATAGCTTAGGTTTGGTTAACAAAAATATAAGGGAATTAGTAATCTCATGAGACTATTAATACCGATTAGTTTTCCCATAGAAGGGGTGGGATTGGGTGTAAAAAGATAATTTTATCCTTATATTACAAAAATAACAAAGGTAATTTTTATACAATGAGGGTGTTTACGTAATTTTATAGATTTTATCCTAACAAACTAATATCACCACACTAGTACATAAATAAACATATTTTATCATACATTTTCAAACTAATATCATCATATTAAAATCTCTTCATTCAATCTTACCGTACTCATAATCACAATAAATTTAATTCGCCAAATAAATGAGTCATAAATATATACATATATATATAATTCAAAATTTTAAATTTGAACCATTTTAAAATGTCATTAAAAATTTATTTAATTGTTAATTTGAAAATTTAAACAAATTAATCCAAACACCTAATTATCAAAAAGATCTTTACAAATATGAATGACGGTGGTAATTGATAATCACAAATCTATCAACATAATGCGCTTAGCATCAGCTATTTGTCTTTATTATGATGGCAGTCACAAACGACAAATTACAATGTACTCTCTCAGTCTCATTTTATAAGTTCACTATTTCATTTTGAGCCGTTTCAATATAATAGTTCCATTTGAAAAATTAAAGTGAAAAATATTTAATTTTTTAAACTTTTTAAGTAATTATAAATATATTAAAAATTTAAAAAGATAAAAATATTAATGAAAAATATTTTAAAATTTACATTTAAATATAATAATTGCATGCCCCATTAAAAAGGTTAAAATTTTAAAAAAAAGATCAACAAATTAGAACAGAGTGAGTAAATAGCAATGGCGATGGCAAGTTGCAATTTGCACTAATATAGGTACGAACAAAAAGAGATGGCAAAGTTATTTGGTGATTTAAGAGTATTGTCTCACACCATTTATGCTTGCAAAAATGGTGTATGGTCTCCCCAAAAGAAACAAACAAGTAGTAAGACTTGTTTCAACCAATAATATTTTGGGTAAATTGCGCTGACACCCATTGAGATTTTTATTTAAGACAGATTCTCCTTTTACATTTGGAAAATTAGATTAAAATGACATATTTGACCCTTAGCTTTTTACATATAAAATAATATAGATATTTTGTTTATGTCATTTTAATGGAAATAACAAACATCTTCTTTAATTTAACTCACACAAAAAATTGAGTTTTTTATTTTATTTTTCGTATTTTTTATTTTCGCTGAATTTTTTTTTATATTTTAAGCACTTTTTAAAATTTTTAGATACACGTAATCTAGATATACTTAAGAAGTGTAATATTTTGTGATTTTTTGTTTTAAAATTCATCAGATACAAAAAAAAGGGGTATTTTTTTTAAGGTCCCTAATATTATGATTTCATAGTATAAAGGATATCAACTATTTTCATGATGTCTAAGGTCCCTCAACATCAATCCAGAGAAATTTCAGTTCAGAGAAAATTCGATCCAGAGAAATTCTAGTCAGAGAAATTCTGTCCAGAGAAATTATGGTCCAGAGAAATTCTTTGAGTTGAAAATGTTGAGAATAAATTGATGACAATTCTGGGAAGGAAATGATTATGAAGGGCAAAGGCTGAATGCTTGTATGATGATAGGGACAATTAAGTAATCAAACTCAACAATCAGAGAGAGACAGAGAGAGAGCGTATGTATAAGCAGTTCAATTTTGACAGTTGGAAGCAAAGCACTAATCCAAAGTTCCAAACACAAACACCTCCTTTCTTGGAAAATAGGCAAAATATGTCTTCTATTACCTTGGTAGCTGAGAAAGAGAATGCTGGAAAGGAATTTAAATTGGAGAACCAAAAATTCACAAAACTGTTCGAACCACAGAAACATGCAGTTCTTCCCAGATCAGGTTGATTTGTCTTTTGGATCCTCCTCTCCAATCAGATCGTCATAAGTAACAGGTACCCTCATTCTATCATGAACAGATGCCCGTTTCCTTTCAGCATCGGACTGCTCAAGTTGGTTTTGTACATGAGCTTTCGCTCGCCTGCTCTCAGCAACAAGGTACAAAATTCTCTGGTTTGGTTGGACTAAATTTTCTCTAGGTTGTTGGACTGAATTTTCTTTGGGTTGAACCCAGAGAAATTTGAATTTTCTCTGGGTTAGACGTGTATATATGAACCAGTTTGTGTGTATACATTTAAAAAACAATTTTGTAAAATTCAAGGATTTATAACAGAGGAGGAATAATAGCTATAGCATATCAATCAACATAAGAACTGCAAATTTACAAGAGGATTTGGAAGTTTCATGAACATGCATGATAACTAGCTATATCAATATTACATCTCCAGAGAAGTTTTGAAATTTCTCTGGATCTTTTGAATAATTTTTTAATGCAGTACCTAACCGATATAGCCACTGTATACAGATGCAGTTCAAGTTCACCAATCCAGAGACACTAGTTAGTCGCAATCTCAGAAGCATGTAAGGAGGTTTTCACACAACAAAACCAAAAGACAGATAAATACGTATATTTCTAGTTCAAAGCCCTTCAGGGTGGCTATAATCATCCATTACACTTCAAACAGCCGCAACTCAAGGAAATTGCCCATTTTCTCTATTCCCTCGGCTTCGGCATAGCCTTCTTCACAGTTTCTCTGGTTTGGTTGGTCTGAATTTTCTTTGGGTTGTTGGACTGAATTTTCTCTGGGTTGAACCCAGAGAAATTTGAATTTTCTCTGGGTTTGATGTGTATAAAAGAACCAGTTTGTGTGTATCAGAATAATCAAAGGGAGCAGGATTGACTATAGAGGTGAGTAACCTAGACTCCAATGAATTGGATGAATAACCCCATTTCCGAATCAGGTCTGAAAAAGCAGAATCCCGGGCAATGGAAACAACAGTATTCTGAGGAGGAGTCCCTCCAAGTACAGACGGAAGCATGTGATATCGCACAATCCCCTAATCTAGACAGCGGACCCTCTGACAAACTACATATTTTTGAAGGTGCAATTGTTGGCACTGCCCCTGACAACTCTAGAGAGGAAAAAGCCGATAGTTTACCCCATTCTGGGAAGAATCTGACACTTGAAACACTCTTTGGGTCTGCTTTCATGAAGAAGCTGCAATCAGCCGAAGCACCAGTTTCCATCCAAAGGGGCTCGGTTGGTTCTGCAGGAATCGATATTTCAGAACAGTAAGGGCTACCTTTTGGAATCATGGATGATACTCTCTTCCCAACTTCCACAGTTGACGAGGGAGACAAGCTGCAAAGAGAGAGAGTTGAGTTCGTTGCAGGATTTGGAGTTGAGGAAGGAGAGCAACTGGTCAAGGGTTAGGGATTTGGAGCCAGCGGTGATCAAGCTCAAGACAACGTGGATGGAGAGGGGATGGGGTGAGGAACCTTAGACTACAAAAGAACACATTGTGGACCTAATCCATTACTAAAAGTTGGATAGGGACCTTAGACCGATTTTCCGAAAAAAAAATTCAATATATTATCTTATTTTGTTATATTTAATGATTTTTTTTAAAAATTTTTTGTACAAATTTTATACTTTTTAAATATATCTACATTAAATTGATCTAATCTAGATATAATGGTAGAAATAAAAATGAAAAACTATATTCATAGATAAAAATTTATACAAAATATCATAAAAATGTTGTGATAGTGATATTATTGTAAATATAAATCATATTTATGGGCGTTTTGTTTTAAAGTAAAAAGTCGTTATTAAGCTATATTATTGTATTTAAAAATTCTATATATATATAATCACCCAATAAGAATATGTTCAAGTAAATTTAATGATAGAAAATTGTAAAATGTAATCATGATGATAGGAAGAAGAAATGGTAAAAAAAATGGCTAGATAGTCATTTAAAAAATTTTAGAGCATGATATCAACAATTCAAGGAGTAATTTGTAATGAAATTACAAATCTCAAGGAAAGGAATATAATTTTTCAAATATAAGAGAATCTATATTAAACAAAAACTTTAAGTGTGTAAGTGTAGTTTACCCCAATATTTTAATTAGGACAGCACTTAAATTTACCCTCAGAGATATATCAACTACGGAGTAATATAGACACTCATAATTTGTTTACAGAAAATAATGGTGTGATGGACAAAATAGTAACAAATAATAAAGGTTCCGTTTGAAATGTTAATTAAAAAATTATACCTTTGTTTAGAATGTGGGTTGACTTTTTAATTTTTTGACTTAAAATGAATTTTTTTGATTTTTTTTGACTTTTATGAGAAAAAAATAAAATGATTATAGTTTAGATGTGACATTTTATCTTATTAATTTTTTAATCTATTTTATCATTTTATGAATAAAATAGTCTTAAAACCACGTGCCAAATATAGCCTATTTTAATTGATTTTTTTTATTATTATTTTAACCAATAAAAAAAATATATATTTAAGATAATTTATAATTTTTTTGTAATTAAATCAATAAATATAAAAAAAATTAATTAATTGATATGTAAAATCTAACATTTTCTCTTATTAATTTTTTTAATTTTTTTATTAACTATTTTAATTTCAAACCAACGTCCCAAACACCCTCAAAATATATATGTAAATTCTCCAGCGTTCAATTTTGAGACAACTTAATTTCCCAAATGAAAACACACTATTTATTTCATCCAAGGATAGTTGAATTTAATTCATATTTCACATTCACATTTCACAACACACCATATTTCCCATGCTAAAAGATAGTTGAATTCACTTCACATATCAACCAAGTGCTTTTACAATATTTTTTCTCTTACTCTTCACATCTCTACCTTATCATCTTCTCAATCTCAGAAGGCGGTTTATGTTTTGAGATAAATTTTAAAAAAAAAAATTTTGAGAAGAGAATTTTTTAAAAAAAAATAGTTTGTTTGGTTATATATTTTGAAAATAATTTTGAAATTACAGAGTTTGAGATGATTTCAAATTTTGTTATAGTTGAGTAGATGTGTGTGGAAAAAAAAAAGTGATTGAAAATAAGAGAGAGAGAGAGAGAGAGAGAGAGAGAGAGTGAGAGTGGAGAGAGTAAAAGTGAGTGATTGATGTGTAAAAGACAGAAAGTGATTTAAAATTTTTATTTTTATAAAAAAATTAAACCAAACAAAATTTTTAAAAAAATTCTCAAAAATTATATTTTGAAATACAAACCAAACAAACCCAGAATTTCTTAGAGGATTAATCTTAATTTCATATGTGAAGAGTCTACCATAAGAATCATAATTCTATACATTAAGGAATCAAATCCTACCTGAAAATCCTAAGTGATTCTGTAATGCCCCAAAAATAATACAATAAAGATAACTCATATGTGGAATAAATATGAGAAACAACATACTTTTATATATCAGAGTTCACTATTTAACAATCAGTTAAATGCCATGTAGGCTTACATCTTTCTAAGTCATTGCTTGGTTACACAAATTGAGTCTCGCTCATTACATCTTAAGCCCTTGGCTTTACAAATAACAAACATGCACACATAAGGCATAAATAAGAAGCTCTTACTTCCCGAAAGTCCATCCATGCTATTGCCTTGGAGGAAACATCTTGCTTACACTTGAAAAATGATATTCCCGTATAGGGTGAGCCAACAGCCCAGTAGAGACAATCTAACACAGTTTATGAGGTTTAGCAAAGGTATAAATGCCACGTACATAGACAATACTGATATGGAAGTATCCACAAGGCCTGCATATCCATATGCCACTAAGACAATCTTATCTCAATTTCCTTCAATTCATTTTCAGTTCATATTCAATTCATTTCCAGTTCATATACAATTCATTTCCAGTTCATATATACTACTCAATTCATGAATTAAATTCATTATCTTTCAACAATCAAAATGAGACTACAACTCAATGGTTTTCCAATTGTGCAAAACACACATAAACACTTAAATCTACCATTTTACGTGTGTGGGTAAAAATCTTGACCACACTGCCCGCTTAGTAATCAATTGGAGAGCACTGGCAGAATAGATGGTTTCAGCTAACTTGTAACAGAAAGAAAAAGGCTCCGGTGGTGGTTCTTCCACCCGGGGGCACTCCGACGATCAAGTCAGTATTTCTCTCAAAGATAATCAAGTGCTAAACTTAATGCTCAAAACATAAATTGCGTACCTTAGACCCACGGGGGTGCCTCTCTTTTATAGTTTACTCAATCCAAGTCCCACTAGAAGCATGACTGAAAAATCTAGATCTCCCCTAGATGTTGATTTGTGATTATGTATCAATTTTAAGCAGAATATAACAAACCCAATCAAACAATCAAACAATCAAGACAAAGAGACACAACGATTTAACGTGGAAAAAACCACAATTGGACACCTCCAACTGTGATCAAAAAACCACGGGCAACAGCCACAAGAACAATCCACTAAGAAGAATTAAAGGAATTACACAGGTATACTCTCAATTACCTAGCGAATCCACAACGCCTAATTGAACCAACCTCTATGTGCCTCTTCCAACCCCATCTTCACCACGGAATTGTCTTTCTGATGAGCCACTCCGGATTCCACCAAAGCTTCAGGCTCGAATTCTTCAGAATCCACAACTGAAGAATAACTCTCTCTTTTGTGTATAACAAACAAACCTTTGATGTACTCTCTTTAGATCATGAGTTGAATACTCAATAAAAACATCAAAGAAAACTCCCAAAGTATCCCCAGATATAAACCCTAGAAACCAAAAAGAAGATCTGGAGAAATTATTCCTAAAATCTGACCCAACACGCGAATTTATAGAATCTGTCCCGCGATCTCCGCTCGAGCTCAACACAGCCCGCTCGAGCGGACTGACCAAAAACTGCGTGCGAACAAACTGAGATGCGCTCGAGCGTAGGAGAATCCGCTCGAGCGTAAAATCACACATTCCAGTATTTTTACAGGCGACTGCAGAGATGCCGAGAGCTTCCAATCCCCGCTCGAGCGTCACTTTCCCCGCTCGAGCGGGAAGGCCAAAAATGGAAAATCTGGAAAAAAACTTCTCTGAAAAGTACAATTCGGGTTGGATTCGCATCTAATCACTCATAGTCTTACTGAAATAAAAAGTGCGAAAACAAATACAACTGAAAGGAGTTTTGTCAAACGGGATTGCCAAGAAATAAAACCTAACAATGACTTCTATGAACTCCAATTCAGTGCTTACTTTGGATTCCTCAAGAGATAAAGATAAACTCCCTAAGAGCTTTATCCTTATCTTGACTAAGTCTCCTCTTTGTCCTAGGACTCTTGTCCCTTATCCGCTTATCTCGGATTCCGATATCTTCGGAGGTAACCTCGGCAACTTCGAGATCACCTCGGCGTAACTACCACGATACGTGGCACCTCGGCTGACACGTCGGTGTCACCATGCCACGTGTTGGTACTCAGAAAATATATCCCCACAACTGCCCCCTTGGTTCTATTACCTCAGCATTCTGAGGTGAGGGAACCTATATCGATATTCCTTTCTGTATATTTGGTTCAAAAAACTGTTTAGCCGAGATCATTCATTTCAGGCCGACGTGTTCTCTTCGAAGAACAAGAATTCAAATGAATCCCTTTATGCGTATGAGCTGTCATACATCAATTTTCAACCGTTTTACTCACGCGTTATATCCTTATTGGCCCGTGTCCATGACGCGCCTGTAAGCCGTCTTTCCTCCGTCTGCGCCGTCTGACGCATGCGTTCCTTCAGGTGTAATAAATGCCCTGTTTTGCCGCCGTTTCAAGTTTTTGATAAAACCTTTCTTTCCGTCTTCTCTCCTTTACTTTATGCATTCGAATTTCTGGCTCTTTCTCTCTCTAAACTTTCTCAAATCCACCATTGTTCTAACTCCAAGCTCTACAACCGTCTTCATTCCTCCATTTCAGCGAAGCGTTCGCCATTCTGTTGTGTCTGCAATCATTGCCCTACCTCGGCGACTTTCATTCCGACTCCATTTGTTCTGGTAAGATTCTGTTCCTCTTATTCCCAATTTCTTCTATGCGCTTTTGTTTACTTGCTGCCATTTTTGTTTTGTTCAAACCTTGGATTGTTCATCTGGATGTGTTTGTTCCATGATTTTGCTCATATCTTGAACACTTGCACTATTTCAACACTTTTCTTGCCACTGTTCTTGACTTGTTTACTTCTGTATTTCTTTCCCTTTTGAGAACCATACCTCTATTCATTGATTCTGAAACGTCATTCTGTGTTTGTTTTTTGTTTTTTCTTTCCAGATCTCTATCTTTAATTCTTGCTTTTCAATCTTTGCCTTCATAGTTTTAGGTTTGGGATTTGTCTAGAGAACCTTTAATTTTTAGGGAAAACTGAAACAAACCTTATCAGTCCTTACCTAGGGCTTTGCCGAGGTTCCAATAACCCTTTAAGAGAGCCTTCTTTCTGAAACCTAGCCTCCTGAACTTAGGCCGATGTTATGGGTATGTGGAGACATAGGGTAAACACCCCAACCAAACTCGAATACTTTAGGCAGGAGTTCTCCATCCCTGCCGATGTTCACCTCAGGCTAGCTGGGGATGACGATTCCATCATGCCCACAGATCATACGATGCCCTTTCCTATTGTAGCCTTTACAGAATGCGGACTTCGGCTTCCACTTAATCCCCTTTTTCTCGAAGTTCTCCACTACTATAGGTTGAACCCTATGCAACTTGCCATAAACTCTTATCGAGTGATTTTTGGTATCATCGCCTTAGCTAGACAAGAAAACGTTAGAATCACCCTAGCCGATATACAATATTGTTATACCATGTGTCCACTTAACCTGAAGGAAAAAGGTTACGTCTACTACCTCAAGCCGAGGTCCACCGAGTTCAAAATTGTAGCCGACCTCCCAGACTCCAACAAGGGAGCCGGGGATGACTTTGTTAATGCTTCGGGAAGTTGGGAATTTGACCCAGACGAAGATGTTCACCTCTACCCTCTTCCTCGAACAGTTAAAGAGGGCAAGGGTAAGAGCCCAGCGTCAATACCTAGTTGTTTCTTTTCAAGTCCTCAAAACTTTGTCTGTTTCTAATGTCTATTTGTTTTTCCTGCAGATCTTCATCAGCCACCAAAAAACTTTCGCCAATCATACTTCCCAGGAAAAGACTTGAAAAAGCTCCTAGATCTTCCCATCCAGAGGCGCAAGGCTCCACTGGTGCTGAACTTTATTCCAACATACAAATCAACTCTGCACGACGTCCCAAAAAGAAAGAAGAAGAGCCTATCTCCTCCCTCTGCTACTACTCTTCATACAGCATCAACATCTCGGGCTGACCAAGGGTCAACCTCTGATCCAGCCGGCCAACCATCAACTTCTGCCCCATACCTAATCCCAATACCAGAAAGAAAACGTCAGCGAAGACTCGTAAAAACTGCCGAGATGGTTCGCCCAAAGCCTGTCGCCCAAGATCTCCTAGCCGATCTTCCAACCGACGTCGATGCTGTTCTGACACAACCTATGCCCCCACCGAAACCAAGAAAAACCAAGAAGGCCCAACCTAAGACCAAGGCTACTGAGGTTGAGGCTGAGGATGCTCTACCCATCTCCAAGCTGGCTGAAAGCAGCAAATCTCAACCTTCCGCTGGGAAGAGGCGTGCAGAATCCCAGCCATCAGAATCTACTCAACCCAAGAAGCCGAGGTCGTCGTCTGCGACGACCTCGGGGTCCAAAAAATCTGATGTTCCTTGGGCTTCCCAGATTACTCTGGAAGATAGGCCCATAATGACCAATGAAAGCGCCGATGACATTAATGTCGGTGTTGCCCTTACTACGGCGCTGCTCCTTCCTGGTGATTTGGAGCGGAATGCTGGGTATAGTGAATATGAGAACTATGCCCTAATGCTCCAGCACTCTGTTCAAGTAAGCGTTCCTGCTTAGTACTTTTTCTTCTATTCTGTTTTGTACTTAAAAATATTTTCTAACACTTCTGTTTTCTTTCAAGCCATCCAGCATGCCCACTCATTTTCAATGCAATCTTTCCAGAATCGAGAGAAGCTGGTCGACCTGAGGAGGGAGGTTTCTTCCCTCAAAAAGGAGAATAAATCTCTTGAATTAAAGATGAAAAAATTGGAGGATCAGGCCGAGGCTGCCACCAAAGCCCAAACCTTAGCCGAGGAAAAGTCTGAACCTGCTGAGGCCATCAAGACAGTTGCTGAATCCCAAAAGAAAGAGGCCGAGGCGAGAGCGGCCCAGGCCGAGAAGGAACTTCAGGAAGCCTTGGCCACAAAGGAGGCCAAAATCAAAGAGGTTGATGAGAAGGCATATGCTCAGGGCGTGGCCGACGTCACTGAGGATTACAAACTTCAAGTTAGGCAGGCATGCAATAGGGGATTTTCCCTTGGTTGGATGTCCCTGATAAAAAAACTTGATCTCCCTGTTGACTCGCCTTTCTGCAATGCTGATGCTATTCCTCTCCCATTTCCTCCTCTTCTACCTCCAAGTCAGGCCGAAGAAGAACCTGAGTCTGAGTCTGAAGCTGAGGATGAGGATAACAATGATAATGAGGCCTTGGCGAGGAAATCCAAGGATGCTGCTGAAGCCAAGTCCTTTCCTTCCACTGAGCAGGTCATCAACTTAACTCAAGATGAAGAGGATGGTGAGGTTGAGGAGGTGTTCAAGGAGGCTGTTCCAGGGCAGCTATCATCCGACCTTCTTCTGGCTGAAAGAAGTCTTGATAAAACAATAGCAGAAATTGACGCCGAGCTGGCGGCAGAGAAGGTTGCCGAAGTGGTTTCGCAAGAAACTTCCGAGGTCCAGACCCAAACTGCTCCTGGGGCTGAGGAATCACAACTTTGATGTCTTTCTTTTTTTTTTTTGTACTTTGTACTTTGTTTCAATTTCTGGACAATGTAAGCTCCCTCTTATGGCCGATGTGTGTATACAACTGCAACTGTTTTCCTCTGAATGCTTCAATTTTTATTTTCTCTGGATTACTTCTGTGTGATTCTATACTTAGCATGTGTTGCACGCCTTTCATATCTTGCCACCTTTGTGCAATCTTCTTAGGGTAACATACCTCGGGTACAATAACTACAAGCTTTACTTCGGCAAGATACCGTCCTGCAAACTTGTCATAGATTTTAACAAGTATGAAACATGTACTACTCAATATTAACTTTGCAAGCTTCTTCTCAAATTTCAACAAGTATGTAAACAGTGATCTCGGTCTAACCTACTTGTAAATTGCTACAAATTTCAACACGTGTTAACATATACTGTAAACTGTTCTCAAGTTATAACAAGTGTTAAATAATAATCTACTTGTAAATTGCTACAAATTTCAACAAATGTTTAAACAATATACTTAGTTTTTACTTCAACCTGTAAATTGCTGCAAATTTCAACAGATGATCACATGTTGGCTAAACATCAGCTTGTAAATTGCTACAAATTTCAACAAGCGTTAAGCATCTTCCTTTGGTTTAGACAACCTATATATTGCTATAAGGGCTTAAGCAATAACCTCGGCTTCACTTCAGCTTGTAAATTGCTACAAATTTCAACAAACGAAGAGAAGTAGTAATCTCGCCTTAATTTCAACTTGTAAATTGCTATGAATTTCAACAAGTGAAGATAAGGAACCAGCTTAATTCCAACTTGCAAATTGCTACAACTTTCAACAAGTAAATTAAGGAATAATCTCGGCTTAACTTCAACTTGTAAATTGCTACAAATTTCAACAAGCAAAGAGAAGCAGTAATCTCGGCTTAACTTCAACTTGTAAATTGCTACAAATTTCAACAAGCAAAGAGAAGCAGTAATCTCGGCTTAACTTCAACTTGTAAATTGCTACAAATCTCAACAAGTGAATTAAGGAATAATCTCGGCTTAACTCCAACTTGTAAATTGCTACAAATTTAAACAAGTGAATTAAGGAATAATCTCGGCTTAACTCCAACTTGTAAATTGCTACAAATTTAAACAAGTGAATTAAGGAATAATCTCGGCTTAACTCCAACTTGTAAATTGCTACAAATTTAAACAAGTGAATTAAGGAATAATCTCGGCTTAACTCCAACTTGTAAATTGCTACAAATTTCAACAAGAGCTTAATTCCAACTTGTAAATTGCTACAAATTTAAACAAGTGAATTAAGGAATAATCTCGGCTTAACTCCAACTTGTAAATTGCTACAAATTTAAACAAGTGAATTAAGGAATAATCTCGGCTTAACTCCAACTTGTAAATTGCTACAAATTTAAACAAGTGAATTAAGGAATAATCTCGGCTTAACTCCAACTTAATAATGCACATCTAATGATAGAAAAATTTCAAATTACAAGTGTTCTAAGGTCTTGGCAGTGCTTTGCCCTCGTTATCTTCAAGCCGATAAGCTCCATTGCCTAATACTGAAGTAGTTCTGTAGGGTCCTTCCCAGTTTGGGCCAAGCTTGCCCTCTCTGGGATCCTTCTTGTTGCCGACGACTTTTCTCAAGACTAGGTCGCCAACTTGAAATTCTCTTGGATTAACATTTTTGTTGTAAGCTTTGGCAAGCTGTTGCTGGTATACTACTAGCTGAATTGCAGCTTTTTCTCTTCGTTCTTCCAGAAGATCCAGATCTCGAGCCAAGAGTATGTCATTGGTGCCTTTCTCTACTCCCTGGGTCCTGTTCCCTGGGATGTCGATCTCTAATGGGATGACTGCTTCTGTGCCATAAGCCATGGCAAAGGGGGATTTCCCTGTTGATCTTCTCGACATAGTCCGATATGCCCAAAGTACGTTGGGCAATTCGTCTACCCACTTTCCTTTTGCTACCTACAACCTCTTCTTTATTCCATCCAAAATTACTTTGTTGGATGCTTCTGCTTGCCCATTACTTTGGGGAAAACTTAGTGTTGAAAAGTAATTTTTGATCTTGAATTTCGCACAAAAGTTCTTGATGAGTTTGTTGTCAAACTGTATTCCGTTGTAGGCAACTATTGCTCTTGGAATCCCAAATCTGGTGATGATGTTTCTCCATATAAAGTTCTTGACGTCCACATCTCAGATTTTGGCAAGAGGTTTTGCCTCTATCCATTTTGTAAAGTAATCTGTTGCTACCAGCAAGTATTTTCTCTGCCCAGTTGCCTGGGGAAGTTTCCCAACCAGATCCATGCCCCATTGGGCAAACGTCCAAGGGCTGGATACTGGGTTTAGGTCAGCAGCTGGCTGATGTATCAAAGGTGCAAACTTTTGTCATTGTTCACACTTCTTTACGTAGGCTTCAGCATCCTTCTACATGTAGGGCCACCAATACCCCTGGGTAATGGCCCTGTGGGCTAATGATCTGCCCCCAGCATGGCTTCCACAAATTCCTTCATGAATTTCGTACAGGAAATCTTCAACCTATAAAGGGTGTGCGCACCTTAAAAGTGGTCCAGTGAAGGACCTTCTGTAGAGGTGTCCATCTTCTGTCAGGCAGAATCTTGCCAATTTTAGCCTGACTTTGTGTGCCTCCTTATGATTTTCTGGCAGCTTTCCTTTTTTCAGGAATGCAACAATTGTATCCATCCAGCTTGGCCCCATGTCCACACACATTGCTTGCTGCTCTGTGTTCTCTTTTTCTATGCTCGGGCCCGACATATAGTCGATCATAATTGTCCTTGTTTTTCCAGTCTGTATTGAACTTGCCAGGTTAGCCAACGCGTCGGCGTGGGTGTTGTCATCTCGGCTAACTTGGAATAGTCGGCAGTTTTGAAATAGGGCTGCCAATCTGATGACCTCTTTTGCATATGCCGACATCCTTTCGTCCCTGGCTGCAAATTCACCTGTGGACTGGTTAACAATAAGTTGTGAATCACAAAAAACTATTACCTCATCTGCTTCTGCTGCTGCTGCCAGTTTTAGCCCTGCAATTAATGCTTCGTATTCCGCTTCATTGTTTGAGGCCTTGAACCCCAAACGGATGGACTGTTCTATTATTTCTCCATCTGGAGATATCAGCAGTACCCCTGCCTCTGCGGCTTGTCGGTTTGAACTTCCATCGACAAACAGTCTGAATGAGTCGCCGATGTAGAGGCTGCAGGGTCTAAGTTTTTCCTTCCTTTGCTCTTTGGTCTTTGGCTGAGATTCTCCTTGCTTGCTGGGACAATGCTCATCCTGGCTCAACGGAGCCCGATGTTCGGTGGTTTCGGGGGTGAATTCTGCCATGAAGTCGGCCAGAACTTGGCCTTTAATCGCTGTTCTCGGCCTGAACTCCAGATTATACTGACCTAGGGCTACGGCCCATCTTGCTATCCTTCCTGTTAAGCCTCCTTGCTGTAATAAGGACTTCAATGGATGCTCTGTTAAGACCACAATTTTATGTGCCTGAAAGTAATGGTTCAGCTTCTTTGAAGCCATTACTAAGGCTAGCATTAATTTCTCCAGTGGTAGATACCTTGTTTCTGTGCTGGCCAGAGTTTTGCTTACATAGTAAACAGCCTTTTGCTCCCCTTTTTCTTCTTAGATTAGTACTGCACTGATGGCGTGTTCTGAAACTGCCAAGTACAAATATAGTTCTTCCCCTGGTTCTGGATTGGAAAGAACCGGAGTCGTGGTCAAGTACTTCTTTAGGTCGGTTAAAGCGGCTTCGCATTCTTCTGTCCACAGAAAGTCTGTGGCTTTTTTCACCAAGTTGAAGAAGGGTCTGCATTTATCTGAGCTTCTGCTGATGAATCTGTTTAGGGCTACGGCCCTTCCGGTAAGCATCTGAATCTGTTTTGCCGACGTCGGGCTCTGCAGCTCTAGAATGGCCTTGATTTGGTTTGGGCTGGCCTCAATGCCCTTTCTCGTTACCAGATATCCTAAAAACTTACCTTATCTAACTCCAAACGTGCACTTTGACGCGTTGAGTCGGAGCCGATATGTTTTGAGTATATCAAAGACCTCTTTTAGGTCAGCAAGATGACCCTTAGATTCCTTGGTCTTCACGACCATGTCATCGATGTAGACTTCTACCGTTTTACCAATCAGGTGTTTGAACATTTTTGTTACTAACCTTTGGTAAGTTGCTCCTGCGTTTTTCAACCCAAAAGGCATTACCTTGTAACAGTATAGTCCTTTAGGGGTGATGAACGCGGTTTTCTCCTCGTTTGGAGGGTACATGGCAATCTGGTGGTACCCTCTGTATGCATCCAAAAAACTCATCCTTTCATGCCCTGAAGTTGCATCTACTAGCTGGTCAATCTTGGGCAGAGGAAAGCTGTCTTTGGGGCAGGCTTTGTTAAGGCTGTTAAAGTCTACACAAACCCTCCATTTGTTGTTCTTCTTCTTCACCACTACTGTTTTGGATAGCCAAGTTGGGTAGTGAACTTCTCGGATGGCCCTGGCCTCCAGAAGTCTATCTACTTCTTCTTCTACTACTTCGACGTACATCAACGTCGGTCTTCTGGCTCGTTGAATCACAAGTTTTGCCAACCTGTCGACGTTCAGTCTGTGGCAAGTGACCTCAGGGTCAATTCCAAGCATCTCGTAAGGTGTCCAGGCGAACACCTCAATGTTGGCTCTTAAAAAATCTTCCAGTTCTCTTTCTTCTTCTTCGGCTAAGCCTGAGCCGAGAAGAAGGAAGTGTTCTTCGTCGCCCTCCTGGACAAGGATTTTCTTTAGTGTCTCTTCACTCTTTTCGGTTGGCTCCTTGCCGACATCTTCTAGGACCTCGATGTCCTCGTCTTCAATCTCTGCCTCTTTTGGCTTTCGAATGCTGCAAGTGGTCTTCATTGCTGCCATGGAGCAAGTTTTTGCCTGCAGTTGATCTCCTCTGACTTCTTCAATCCCATGCTCTGTTGGGAACCGTAGTGTTGAGTGCAGGTGTTAAGGGAACTGCCCCCATTGCATGCAACCATGGTCCCTTCCCAAGATGATGTTATATGGTGAGGGTGTGTCTAATCAACCAATAAATTTTGTCTTGATCTTTTTAGTAACAAGCTTGTACTTCACGGCTTGCTGCGCCCAGCTGGCATGTCGGCGTTCCATTGAAGGCCGACTCAGGGTCTGCTGGAGTTGTTGCCAAGTCGTCAGGGTGAAGGCCCAGCTCCTTGTAACATCGGGAAACGTACATGATGGTCGACATGAAGAGCTGCCGTTGATGCTATCAGGATGCGTTTCACTTGCATTCCTAAACATCTGGAGGGATACTACCAAGGCATCATTAATGCGGATGTTGGACCAAGCTCTAGGTCGGACTTCCAAGTGAAAGTATCTCGGTCCTGTGGCCACTCTTCAGGCCGAGGTCTTTTGTATCCGATCTGGTTCGACGGTGCTGCAGGGTGTTTTTATCTTTTTGGGTTTCTCTCCGTATGTGCTTTTCGTTCACTTTGAGTGGATTACAATTAACTAACCGTGGTTCCTCGCTGCCCTGTGTTGCCTGTGGTGGGGGAGGCGGTTGGTTACTTGGTGCTTGAGGCATCTTCGCCTGTTCCCTCTATCTTGTCGCCTGAGGCACTCATCATAAGGTCCTTACGATCGCTTGCTTACCCAATCTCTAAGGTGTGCTTCTTAGGGGCTCTGGCAATACCCTGAGTTTGGTGCCCTTCTTTCATATGTGTAAGCGACAAGCCTACCTAAGCGTTCCTATCCTCATGAATTTCCCCTGGTGGCTCTTGCTGGAGTTCTGAAATAGGGTTTGGTTTTCGTATTTGATCCAAGACTTATGGATAGCGGATTCGGAACACCGTCGTCAGACTGCCTTTTACCTTCAAATTCTGTTCTTGTTTGGTCGGTTCGTTGTTACTTGGCCCTCGCTTTCGAGCGAGCCGTTTCCCCTTCTCCTGCTTCATCTCTTTTGTTTCCCGACGTATCTTCTCGGCTCTGGCGTACTTCTCGATTCTCGCAATGAGTTCCTCCATGGCTTTGGCAAATGTTTTTGCAAAAGACTTCCGTATGGGCAGTCATGCTTTCCAGCCGTTCTTACAAAGACACAACCGCCACTTCTTGGTTGCATTCGGGTATTTCGATGGTGAAACACCCTCGTAGCTACCTCTTCGCGAAAGGCCTAAGGCCTTCTTTCCTTGGTGACTCTTAAAGCCTCATGGGCGTCCGACCCCTAAGGGCTGTAATTTGTTTTGTTACAAACCTGGCTCACAAACATCTGCCAGGCCCCTTCCTGTCTTTACGCTGCCGCTTTGGTAGTTTATGGAACAATCGAGATGCAATTTTCCCCAAAGGATTGAGGGAAAGTACTTTGCAGAGCAACGGCTCGTTCCCACCTGTAATAGATGCCATTTTGAGTTCAGGTACAGTCCAACATAAAAATTGGGATGTGACTTACCATTCAAATAAATTTGGAAACGTTGGCATACTGAATCGCTTTGTTTGGTGTCTTCAAAATTTGTCCAATTCCACGCGATGAACGATGGTTCTTGCCTTAACTGGGATGTCCACCTACTCGGCTTAACTTCTGCTGGCCTCCTTTGAGGTAATCCTCAAGTCTTCCTTACTCCTACCTGGAGCCTCGGCTAAGCTCTGGACTTCAATCTTTTTAGGCACACTAACTTTCGGCCTCCGTGGTGGGCCGTTTCCGAATCGTTTCTCCATGGGTTGTGTCAAAAGCAGAGCTGCCTAACCCTTGAACATGCCGATGTTCTTTGGGCTCTGGGTCCTTCGTGTGATACGTTCGTCTTGGCTCCTCTCGTCCGACTTCCCTGGAAGGTCTTTGAGAGTGTCTTCCGCTCCTGGTGTGCTGAGGGACTTCGGGAATTATTTTCCTTCCTCCCTTCTGGGTGTTAATTGCCGGCATCGGCGTATCTTGCAGCGGGTATGGTGGCTGTATAACATTGTTTTGCATCATGAAGTTGATCACTGACTGTAGGTCTGCCAACTTGTTTGCCAAGTCTTTTACTTCCTCATCTCTCCGTAGGCACCTATCCCTCCATACCTGAAGGTTATCTTCGTTATAATACTTGCTTTGGTCTGTTCGCTTCGATGTACCGCCCTCCTGGCCGACGTTTTTCTCTCTGTGACCCTGGTCATGATTTTCTGTACTGTGGTTATCTTCTTCAACGTCAAGATCGATTGGCCTGCCACTCCTAGCAGGAGTGTCGCCCCCAATGTTTTCCCTCTATCTGTCACTGGCCATCTATTCTTCTAAGATTCCCACAGACGGCACCAAATTGTGTGGGTAAAAATCTTGACCACACTGCCCGCTTAGTAATCAACTGGAGAGCACTGGCAGAATAGATGGCTTCAGCTAATCTATAACAGAAATAAAAAGGCTCCGGTGGTGGTTCTTCCACCCGAGGGCAGTCCGATGATCAAGTCAGTATTTCTCTCAAAGATAATCAAGTGCTAAACTTAATACTCAAAACATAAATTGCGTACCTTAGACCCACGGGGGTGCCTCTCTTTTATAGTTTACTCAATCCAAGTCCCACTAGAAGCATGACTTCTATGAACTCCAATTCAGTGCTTACTTTGAATTCCTCAAGAGATAAAGATAAACTCCCTAAGAGCTTTATCCTTATCTTGACTAAGTCTCCTCTTTGTCCTAGGACTCTTTTCCCTTATCCGCTTATCTCGGATTCCGATATCTTTGGAGGTAACCTCGGCAACTCCGAGATCACCTCGGCGTAACTACCACGATACGTGGCACCTCGGCTGACACGTCGGTGTCACCATGCCACGTGTTGGTACTCAGAAAATATATCCCCACATTACGGATATTTCGTCCAAAGGAATCGGTACCCATGTATATTTTCTCAAGTATGCCATTTTACGAATATTTCGTCCGCGGGAATCAACACCCATATATGTTTTCTCAAATATGCCATTTTACGGATATTTCGTCCGGGGGAATCGGCACCCATATATATATATATATATGATTTCGGATTTTTCACCCAGGACACTCCGGCCAACTTGCTTTCAGCGAAGTCCATCCCTTTTCTCCTCCCAAATAAACATACATATACAATGTATTTATAAACATAGTCATATGCAATGATAACCAACATTTGATTAGCATTAAATCGCCTAATCATCATGCACTTTCTACAACAATCATAGTTATCCTCCACCGATAGCCGAATACATTTATCTCTAAACAGATATTCAATCTCAAAATCAATAGTTTATTCACAACTTCCAAAAGTGTAAGATAATACATATCTAATTTCACTATCTATACCCATAACCTTCCAATTTCACTATCTATACCCATAACCTTCCAATTTTACATTTTCAATGTTAATCTAAATTATTTATGCAAATAATTATTTAAAATCAAAATTGGGGCAAAAATCCCCCTTTCACCAAATATCAACCTAAACACCAAAATCAACTATTTTGGCACAATATGACCTTATATTCAAGCCTCATACTCATTTACCTCATATTCATCAAATACCCCACTTTTCATTTCACTCCCAAATCCTAGATTTGTCCAAATCACAACCAAATCTCATTATTTATACGCAATAGCAAATAACTAAGATAAAAACCATATTAGAGTGTAGAAAATCTCTACCTCAAGTTTGAAGAAGAGCTAATCCAAAAATGCAGACATCACCCGATTATGGATCTGAGATCATCATTGTGAAAATCATGACAAGCCCTCTGACTTTCAATATGATTCCTCAAACCTCACCTCATGTAAACCCACGTGCTTCAAGCCCCACCAGAGCCATTCGAAAAAAAAAAACAAACCAATTTTGAATCACCACAACAGGCAGCAACACGCAATCAACCAGCTAGCATGGGTGGCCTACTAACAAATGTAACTCAGCCGATCCAACTTGAATAACCTACCATATAAAGCTAACTTGGCCTACTAAATTACATGTATATATATATATATATATAATATACAACCCACCAAATTACATGTTTATACTCCCTGAACCCGTCTGACCATAAGCAAGAACAGTAGCATTATATCCCTGGAACAAACCGTCAATAAGTGGAGCAACACACTCTTTAAACATGGAAGATGAAGGAGAACCAGTACACCCATAGACATGATCAAAAGTAAACAAATGTGTGCCAATTTGCACCTGTGGCTTTCCAGAGACGATAGTGACACAATCTGCACAACCTCCTTTGATAACATATAGCTTCTCACTTAATGCTAAGAGAACTGAACCAAAATGATTAAGAGCTTCATCTGTACCAGATGCGATTATCGTAAATGTACCCATGGAGGCCCTCTTAACACCACCAGAAACGGGAGCATTCACCAACTTCAAATCCTTGGGTTCATTTTGCAAATGTCGCTCTAGCAGGCTGACATATGCGGGAGAAATAGTGGATGAAATGATGACAGATGCTCCAGATGGGAGGGCTGACACAGCACCAAGATCTCCATATAGAACACTTTCAGCTTGAGCTTCATTTGTGACCATGATTACAAGAACATCTACATCTGTGGATACTTTAGCTGGAGAGCTCCCAATCAAGCCACCCTCATTTGCAAACCGAGATAATGTTGGTTTATACACATTATAAGCAATCCAAAGAACCCCTTATGATCTCCAATCTTCATAAATTTTTGGATCCTCCAAAAAAAAAATTCTTGTTTAAGACGCGACGTCTTTACATAACGGGAGACATATGTTGCTTTTCCGTCCCTGATGCGCAAACCATGAATCATGCCATCTCCATCAAACCAGTGATATCCAGCCACAGGAGTGAACTTTGGATTAGGACCAACCCTGACAAACTCACCATTCAGGCACTCCGGAAGGTAACCTTGAATGGTGAGGTCCTAGCAAGGAGGAGTCTCGTCGTGAACGGGACCGAAATTACCGGCGAGGTAGTGGTGAGGCTATGAAATATCGTACACTAGCTTTACAATCAGCTTCTCCAACCAGTCGATCACTGTGGAAGTGAGTCCTTTGTTTGGCTTGGGCTTCACTACCACCACTCCTCCCTTCATCCTCTCTTCCTCCACTTCGTCCTTCTTCTCCATTTCTTTCTGCCTCTCTCTCTCTCTCTCTCTCTCAAAATAGTATACTTGTGTGCGTTGTGTGGTGGTTGAGCATTGTGTTGATGAGAGTTTTGTAGACCAGACCATTGTAGATGCTTCAAACAAGAAGAACAAGAAAAGAGAAAAAGAAATGAAGGAAAGGAGTGGAGGGACAGCCACCCCATGTGGTTGCCTCTCTTTACACACAAAAATTTTATTTATTTATTTATTTATTTATTATTATTTTTTTTTCATGCTTGAACCCCACTCCAGCACTCACTTTCCTTTTCTAAAAAAAACAAATCCTCCACCACAACAACCATCATCAGAATATATATTCCCTACCTTTATTTATTTATTTATTTATTTTATATATATATATATATATATATATATATTTTTGAGTCATTTTACAGATTCATGATTAGATCAAGATTCAATTACTTCAATTCCCAATCATTCAAAACACACAATCTAAATCATCAAGCGCTTACGAAAGTGATTTACATTATTGTTTTCGAAAAATAATAAATCGACACAAACGATTTTTACATGGAAAAATCACAATTGAAACACCTTTAATTGTGATAAAAAAACCACGGGCGAAACGCCACTAATCAATCCACTACTAAAGAAAGAAAGATTACAAAGATAACAAACAAAATTACCCAAACTCTTCCAATCTGTCTTCAAATCTTCTGTATATCTTTCACCGCAACCTTCGTCTCGGAATTGATTAGACTGAAATTGAATCCACAACTTCTATTATCGAATCAACGACTATGCACAGTATCAAACTCCTTTGAAACTCCACACTTGAATCTCCGGATTCCATCGAAGAAGAACACTTTTGAATATAACCAATCAACCTCCTTGATATGTGCTTATCAAAACATGAGGTTAGTACTCACTCAAATCATCAAGGAAAACTCACAAAAAACTCCAAAAGAAAACCTCCTAAGAAACCCTAAGACCCTTAAAGAAGATCTAGGAAAAGTAACCCTAGAGTTGGACCAACAAGTGAATTTATAAAAGTAGAGATCGCGCAGTCCGCTCAAGCATGGTAATGGACGCTCGAGCGGGGACTCTATATCGCGTGTTCCAAACTTAGGTTCATGCTCGAGCGGAAGATCCCACACTCGAGCGTACAAACACATCACCCAGTATTTTTGCAGACACACAAAATATTGTGAGAGTGAAAACTTTGCTCGAGCATCACTTTGTCCGCTCGAGCGGGAAGATCAAAACTGGAAAATTACAACTCGATTACAAACTTAGTTTTTCTATGGATTTTGACAACAAGGGTCCTAACAATCTCCCCCTTTGTCAAATCCCGAACAAAATTGTTCTAAAACAATTTTCCTAACAAATTCCAAAACAAAAAAAAAAAAAACAAAACAAAACAAAAAACACTGAAATTAAAGACCATGACTCATGCAGTCTTGAACAATCCACCTGAAGAGACAAACACACAAACCAAACTATGGAACTGGATAAATAGCAAAAGATATAGATATCTAAAAACAACTCAATATACCCATCAATATACCCGTCTATCCAGAAATAACAATATCAAGACAACTAGCTTAATAAAGCATGCTTCAAGTATTCAATATGAACATCCAACATCCAAAAACCCATGTATCATATGAAGATCAAAAATATATATATATATATGTATCAAGTACAGACAATAATCCACTCCCCCTTTTTGTCTGGGAGAGAACAAAAAACAAGATAAATAGTAGTCTAATAAAAGAGATCTGTGCAAGAATAGAACTAGCCAAAAGCATGTCCGGGCATTAATGATCACTGCGCAGGCGGTTGTGACTGTGGCGAGGACTGTATCTGGAGAAAAGACAGGATCTGAGACAAATGAGTAGAAGCCTGTGCAACAGACTCCTTAATGCGCTTGGAAGAGGCCTCCAATGCAGTGAGCTGAGCATCGGTAGTAGCCTCTAGATCTGTGAACCTGGCCTCAAAAATATCTATCCGGCCCTCAAGTCGATCAAAATGAGAAACAACAGACTGCTGGAAATGGTGGAGCTGGCCACAGATAGTACGAACTGAAGGTGGCTGCTCCCCCTCACCAACAGCCTCTCCAGCAGCAGTTGCATCAAACTTAGCCTCGTTTGCCATAGCCGCATCACCTGTACCTGTAACGGAACGAACCATCCTAGTAGAAACCCCCCGAACATGAGATTGACTCTGGGAGATAGTCTTTTTTGGTAAAAGGCCGGGAAGGTGAAGCAAACTCATCCTCATCAAATGAGGGAACCTCAAACTTGGCGAGAAGCCGGTTAATGAGGCACCCGTAAGGTAGACCAAGGTTGATCAAAGTGGCAAGATCAATGGAGCGATGTTGAGCAATACACTGAAGGACAAACCCTTGTTCTTGATTGATTTATGAGCTATGGGTGGTCACGATAATGTTGGCACACACAACGTGGTTACGCAACCGAAACTGGGGTAGGAGCTCATTTTGCTTGATTAATGAGCCTGGGAGCCAAGGACGAGATGTACCACATAAAGCAGTGGCCACCTCATTGAAATTGCAAGTGGGTCTCACAGGAAAATGATAGAAAATAGGGAAGACTTTACTAATCCCTAAAAGCTCTCTAATATGATCAGTGGTAACAGTGATAGATTTGGACCGGACCCAAGTCTTGAATGACGGACCAATGTCATCAAGACTCTCCATATTACACTAGAATTCTCTAACCCAACTGAGATTTTGAGGACCCGAGAAAGATAATACCAAATCCCCACCCATGGGATCAAAAAGAGGACGGATATGGATAGACTCAAAGGTGTTAGGTTGAACATTTCGTTCGACATGAACGGTTTGGGACGGATAGGACTCTCGAAACAATTTGGCTTTCTTAACCGAGGGAAACCGGTCGGAGTTCCTTCTCTTGGAAGGTCGAGAGGCAGTGGACTTCCTTCTCTTGGAAGAAGACATGACTAAACCAAAAAAATAAAACCAAAAGAAGAAACACAAAACCCCCAACCCAAGACAAAAATTAAACCAAAAGAGGGGCAAAAAAACAAAATATTAGTAGCACAGTCAAATCTATCATCATGAGTCAGGGGAATAATGGTATAAATCAATATGGTCAATGCATAGTAATCCCAAGAGAACAAAATGCATCAGAGATGAGTCATGGTGAATATAGCAGCCACATCCAAAGAGACAAATAGACTCAATGGAAATTAGTAAAACATACGACAGTAATAGATCGTAACCCATCTCAGTATGCCAAAGACTCAATAAAGCAGGACAAGATTCACACAACTAATAAGACCCAACCGTTATGAACATGAGTGAAGGATGAAACAAAAGTGGAAGAAAAAAAAAACGATGTAAATAAATAGAAAAACAGAGACGAAACTGAAGATAGACATACCTTAAGTGTGCAAGAAGAACAGGAATCAGCAAAGAAGAGACCAAGGACGAACAATGTACGGAATCGCCAAGAAGCCCTAGGAGAGAGAAGGATTTTTGGGGAAAAAAATGAACTGAAGAGTTGAGAGAGGGAGTTTTAAACCAAACCAATCCGCTCGAGCGTAAGTTTGAACGCTCAAGCGGGATCCAAAGCACGTGTGGATACGCTCGAGCTCGAAAAAGGACATTCGAGCACCAAAACCACCCTAGCAGAACTACAAAACACTGCACAAAAATGTTGAAAGAATGAAATCCATGCTCAAGCGTGAGATTTGTCGCTCGAGGGGGACAAAACACCCCCCAACTTCAAAACAAACCCCAAATTTTTTTTTAAATAAATAAAAAAAAACAACTAAACCAAAGAATGGTGATCTATAAAACAGAGAGGAGTACAAACGGAAGATTGTAACACTGAGATGAGATTAACCATACACCATGAAGCCTGTTAACTGGTACATTTAAAAATTATGAACCACGTGATCATGAACAAGTCAAATAATATATAATCAATGATCATAAGCAACATGAGAATGCATAACTAAAAAACAAACATGAGAGCTCATATAAAAAATGTGTGTGTGATCCTTGAGAGGCCACAGAGTTAGAGTTAATCCTTGTAGTGATCGGATGGCTGGACCTCCGGCAAGAGTAACTAAACATCACAGAGAAAAGTCAAACCACTAGGAATCACGGGGTATTTGTTGAGTAAACGCGGAGGCTCCCCCTCAATCAATGAGTCCTTTTTTATTATTATTATTTTTTTCAACTTTTCTTTCTTGTGGGCACTCATTGGTGGCATGCACACTCAAGAGTATAGAGACCAAACCAAAGAAGTATGAAATCAAAAAGGATGGCCTGGTTGGTGCCTTTGACGTAGCCTTTTCCTAATGCCCGGACTTCAATAAACTGATACAAGAAAAAACACTTTTGGCGACCACCTATTTTTTTTGGTCGCAAATAGTCCACTTTCTGCGACTAAAATTTAACTTTTGGCGATCAAAATTTTTTGGTCGAGGAAAATCACCTTTTGGCGACCAAAAAAAAAAAGTTGGTAGCGGAAAGTATACCTATTGGCGACCAAAGGCTTTTTTGGTCGCGGAAGATCACCTTTCGGGGACCAAAAAAAAAGTTGGTCACGAAAAGTATACTATTGGCGACCAAAGGCTTTTTTGGTCGCGGAAGATTACCCTTTGGCGACCAAAAAAAAAAGTTGGTCGCAGAAAGTATACTATTGGTGACCAAAGGCTTTTTTGGTCGCGGAAGATCACCTTTTGGCGACCAAAAAAAAAAGTTGGTCGCGGAAAGTATACTATTGGCGACCAAAGGCTTTTTTGGTCGCGGAAGATTACCCTTTAGCGACCAAAAAAAAAAGTTGGTCGCGGAAAGTTATGGCGGGCTAAATTTAAAAAAAAAAGATACTACTGTAATTACATGTTATTTTTCTATTTAGGCATTAAAATTTTTATAAAATAATATATAACCCAATTTTTATGGGTTATATATTTTTTTTGCCAAATATGAACAAGAAACATGTTATTGGTAGAGTGGATTGGGTGCATGGTGACTCCTTGGTCAGGAGTTCAAGTCCCAGGCAGCACAAAAGAATTATTTTTTTTGGGTCAACGCGCTGACTTTTGGCGACCAACTTATCTTTGGTCGCTAAAAGTTTACTTTTGGCTAATATGAATTGGACTTTCCGCGACCAAAAAAGTTGGTCACGAATGGTCACTTTTAGCGACCAAAGGCTTTTTTGGTCGCAGAAAACTATCTGTGACGAGGCTTTAGCGACCAACTCGCGACCAATGTATTTTGGTCGCGAAAAGGTTTTAGCGACCAAATATGGTACTTTTCGCCACCAAAATGTTGGTCACGAAAAGTGTTTTTTCTTGTAGTGTGAGGGAGAAACCGTAGAAGTGAAAAATGATGGAGGGTGGTTAAGAAACTTAACATCACCCATGATATACTAGTATAGGTCAATTCCTCTGAAAAAGTATATGAAACACTATTAATGGTCCATAGAGAATTTTGATCACTTGTGCGGAAACCCCTGCAACAGTTTATCTCAAGGATATGTACAGAATGAGATCATGAAGTTAATGAGTATGGGCATTCAGAATGAGCTATGAACAAAGAAGAATGAGATCTTGTAAGTAAGATGAGTAGTGTTCATCTAAATTTAGATGCAAAGATGACAGAAATCAATGACAATGAAATTATAGCATCCAAGCACACAATAATCCAAACACTCACACCTACTCAAGGAACAGGAACACCCTAGTTACTGAGCACTACACCCAAGGTCTTGCTAAGGAACTCAAACCGAAGAAGATCAAGGGATTTTGTAAAAATATCAGCTATTGACCCAACTATCATCTAGTAAGGCCTCTTTAATATTCTTAGGTTCAATTAATGAAACATAACACATATGAGATACCTCATCTCGAATTTGTCTTTGGGTTTTCATTCGATCCGATATACTTCCAATCACATGTTAAGCTAGATGATTCAGTTTCACCTTTGCTGATGGTTTGAACTCAGGACTTGTGGTGACAGAAGCATCAGAAGTGGTGTCTCTCTGTGCACTCTTTGGACTCTGACTTACCTGAGAAGATGGTGCTGTCTCAACTTCTTGTGCTTGGACCTCAGCTTCTGTTTGACTTTGCGGTTCAGTATCCAGGATTGGAGACTGACCATTTTCATCCTCATTTGTCGTTGGAATAGGGAAACCTGTGTCATCTATAACCACATTGATCGATTCCATTAAAGAAGAAGTTCGCAAGTTATAGACTCGAAAAGCCCTACTAGTAGTTGAATACCCTAGAAAAATACCTTCATCACTTCGAGAGTCAAACTTGCCCAAAGGCACTCTATCTTTGAAAATGTAACACTTACTCCCAAAAGTTTTGAAGTATTTTACATTAGGTTTAAATCCCTTCCACAATTCATATGGAGTTTGTAAAGTGTTGGGCCTTAAATACACGCGATTTATGATATAAACAGCAGTATTTAGCGCTTTAGCCCAAAACTTTAGAAGAAGTTTCTTACTAAGGAGCATGACCCTGGACATCTCTTGAACAACCATGTTCTTCCTCTCAACCACTCCATTTTGTTGTGGAGTAATAGGTGCCAAAAATTCATGCTTAATTCTATGCATATCACAAAAATCCGAAAACGAACTGTTTTCAAACTCACGACCATGATCAGTTCGGATTCTTATGATACGCCCAATGGAAACACCCTGTTCATTTTGGATTTTAAGGACTAAGGCCTAGAAAACATCAAACGTATCAGATTTTTCCCTTAAAAAATTTACCCACGAAAATCAAGTAAAATCATCAACAGTTAAAAAAATGTATCTTTTACCTCCAATGCTTTCAGTGCGAGTGGATCCCATAAGATCCATATGAACTAATTCAAGAGGACGTTTGGTTGTAAAGCTATTCACCTTTTTATGAGGGACACGGGTTTGCTTCCCAAGTTGACATGGTCCACACACATGATTCAGGTTCTTACCCAGTTTAGGTACTCCTCTCACAAGCTCTTTGTTGGTTATCTTAATTAGGTCTTTGAAATTCATGTGACCTAATCTTTGATGCCACAAATCAATGTTACTTATGATGGCTGAGTGACAAGTGAGATCGTTAGTAATAACAATCCCATAGTAGTTATCAAATGTGCAAACCCCATACAAGACAGTATTTCCCTTTTTATCCAAAATTTCACATTTATTTTTTGAAAACAATACTTCACGGTGGGAATCACGCATTTGACTGATGCTCAAAAGATTTACTTTAAGACCATCAACAAGTAATGCATTTTCAAGCTTGGGAAGACCAGCTACACTTATAGAGCCCTTACCAATGACTCTAGAAGTGCCACCATCTCTAAAGGTAACAATTCCACCTTCATATTTTTCAAGGGAGGTGAAGTAGGATTTGTCACCTAACATGTGACGAGAGCACCCACTATCAAGATACCACATAAATGAGTCACATGCTTTTAGAGTAGTGTGAACAACTGAACAAGTCAAATCATCTTTTCTCACCCAAATCTTTTTGGTCTTAACAAAATCAGGTCTGACGGTCTTGGTAAATGTCTTGGCGTTGTGAACACCCTTATGTATCTTGGTGTTCTGCCTAGACATGTAAGGTTGTCTCCTAACCCAAAAAGTATTCGAATTTCTACCCTTTTAAGACACCTTACCAAACAATTCAAAGCAATAAGGACGAATGTGGCCATACCTACCACAATGATGACAAATAAAAATAGGTTTTACCTCCCTTTTGTTGATCTTACCCCCTTTAGGTAGATGAAGAGAGGGATCACCCTGGTGTACCTTCAACTTTCCTTTTACTTAAGTCTTCAGGTCATGTGATGTAGAGGCTTGTCCCTTGTGAGCTGTCGCAATACCATAGCCGAGCCCCTTTTGTCACGACCCATTTGTTGAGACCCGAGAATGTCTTCTAATGATTTGGAACCTTTGTTCCACATGGCAATTGTGGCTCTAGCAATTCGGAGTTCTTCATCTTTATGACAAACCATCTCTTCCAATGTAGCTTGTGACATCTCAAGGCTTTCAAGCTTCTCTTCATATGTGGAATACACTTTCAAGAGTTCTTTCCTTTCAGTTTCACAGGGTAGAAGTTTCCCACATAGGTCTTGTCTGTCACTAAAGATCTTGATGACATTCTACTTTGCTGTTACAAGTTCTCCTTTTAGCTTGACATTCTCGCTTTCACATGCTTTGAGCTTGAGAGTGAGTTTGTCATTGATCTTGGACAAATTCAGAGATTCATCGTAAAGCATTTCGTAAGCTTGTTGTAGATCATCACTATTAATCTCATCATTGTCTTTTGATGTTTCATCATTTTCTTTTTGCTCCTCATTCTCCTTGACCATATCCAGCAGAACAACTAAGGCAGGAAAGGTGATAGATGGTGGTGAAGATGACACTCATTTTTTATGAAATTGGCTCAGAATGTCCCATGCATCTTTAGCCTTTGTGTAGTGAGCAACCCATTGCTATTCTTCATTAGAAATTACTCCACGAATAGTAATCAAAACTCTCTGATTGCTCGAATTGTCAGCACTTTCAGCATCCTCTTCAATGGTTTGCCAGCCTTCTGGGTCGAAAGCTCTCAGAAACGTCCTGATTCTGACCTTCCAATACAAGTAATTACTCCCATCAAAGGTGGGAGCATGTTGTAGATTCTGACCATGAGCAAATTCCACTGGCTTTGGAAGAGGTTGAGTGAAAGTGGACTGTAGACACCCCATTTTTGACTGACCTTGAGACTCAGACGTCACCAGTTAAGCACTTGGTGATATTGCATAATGTGCTCGTTCAAAGTTTCAGAGTCTTGGCTGCGAGCCCCGCCTCCGGATTTCCGAACCCTCTTCTGTGCCTTGTCTCGGTTTGCGAACCAGACTCGGTTTTCTCTGTTTCTTTTCCTGAGGGAAGGGAGAGGTCCCGTAGACTATCTCTCAGTGCCCGTGGGCTACATTTGGTGGCCGTAGGCCATTTTTCCCATTTCGGAGCCCGGTTTCCGGTTTTCGGAGCCGTCAGGCCGTGTGCCTCGGTTCGGGACCGCCTAACCATCTCCGTTTGCTCTGATTTTTGGCATACATCTTATTTTCTCCCTTTTGAGGGACACTGGGGTCTGAGAAACCCACTTCGTGGCCGAACGCCACTTTCGGTGATTAACGGGCAGTTTTCGGGACCTCGAACTGCGCGTTTTGGCCCCCGAACATTCGTTTTGCATCGGTTTTCCGTTCATTTTTGGCAGGTACCTTCTGTTTTTTATCACAGGAAAGGTCCACTGAGGGGTGGGAGGGCTAGTAATTGTTGCAACAACAGTTATCTCTCTTTCGGAGCCTCCAGGCGCCGTTTTTCCAACTTCCGGGCTAATGTTGAACACCCTAGGGGTAGTTTTGCAACTTTCAACCACATACTTGTGATTACACACCTTGGAGGACCCAAAAAAGTCATGGCCGGCCATTATTGTTATTTCCATTTTGCCCCTCCTCTTCTGGGCCAATGTTGAACACCTTGGGCCAAATATATAGCGTGATCTACACACATGAGAGGAACCAAAAGTTGGTGGGGGCTAGTATTTTTGCGAAAGCCAACTCCTTTTTGCGTCAAAGTGGTTCAGCATGAATCCCGGGAAGGAGAAAAAGCTGCGCAGGCTTCACCGAAAACGGGCGTAACTCTTTGCACAAGCAGGAATAAGATATGGGCCACCACCAATTAGAAAGCTTACTTCCGGGGCTTCATTTTGCACTCAAGATCTCCCAAGTCCCAAGGTCCGGGGGGGGAGAGATGTGTTGGTTTGAAGTCCGCTTGCTGAATCTGCGCGGCTTTACGGAAAGGGGCATAACTTTTTCTACAGGAGGAATTTTAATGCAAGGTTTGCGCCATTGGAAAGCTTAACTTCTGGGCCTTCATCCTAGGGGGTGACCGGCCATTTTTTCTGGGCCGCCGGCCGTTTTTTTCTTTTGACCTAGCCGGCCGGCTATGTTAAGTGGTCCGGCGGCCACTGGCAACAAAAGTGATAGCCGGCCTGCTTCTTCAGGTTGAGTTGCATTCCAGTTTTTTTTGTGTCCTTGGTTTTCTCCCAAAAATATCTACCATCCGGGGGACCCTTTGGGGAATTTTGCTCTCCTTTATGCCCACGCTTTACACCCTCTTTTTGGTCCCTATAACCAGCTGCCCAACATGCCTTAGAGGGGTTAGAAAAACTCTCCTTCAGCTTCCATAGCCAACTCATCTTCTTCCTTCTCAATTCTTCAAAAACCCTAAGCCCTAACCATCATTCTTCTACCCACCAAGCTCTACCACACCATCTCATTTCCAGCAAACAAAGGAAGGATTCTGAAGGCTAAAGAAGCTGCAAATCCATCCAAGAATGCAACAAAAAGTTTGAAATCTTCAAGGGTAAGTTAACACTTTTAACCTTTTGACCCTTTTTCTTGATCTATTTCTAAGCCCCATTTGCTTTTGGTTTCAAGCTCCGGCCCTACTGAAAAGGGCCCTCTTTATGAGCTCAATCTTCACTTTCATGAAGGGTCAACCCTGTTTGAGTCTCTAATACACTTGCTTCATTGATCCTCTTATGTGTCATGATTTTGCATGCTATTTTTAGGCCCATGAGAAATCTGTTTTTTGAGCATGTTATAAACTTATAGTGAGCGCTTATTTTTGAGTCCTCTTCAACATTGGAGAAGGGCTCAAACATTGTTTGGTGTCTCCATGTGTCACTTGTAGTTAATATCCCTATTTGGCCCCATTTTTGCATAAAATTGGCAAACCCTCTTTGCTTCTGTTTTGGACCTGGTCCGAACTGAAAGTGGTCCTTATGTTGGCCTATACCTTCATGTTTCATTCACACTTTTTTCTGTTTGGTGAATATTTTGTATACTTCATGTATAAGCCATTGTTGAGCCTTATTTTGCATCAACATTTCTTCATGTTTGTATACTGATTTTGAGCTTCCATTACTGTAAATGTTCATATTTTTTGGTCCATCTTCAGTGTTGTAGAAGGAAATTTTTCAGTTTGGGTTTTTCTCATACCACTTGCTTATTTACCCCTCTTTTGGCCCCTATGTCTTGCATGCTACTTTTTTCCATACCTATACTTGGCTGTTTGGCCATGTTCATAACTGTGAAAGTGCATCTTTTGGGACTGTCTAGCTTCTGTCTTTGCCATGGCTTCGCATATTGTGCATGTTGGCATAGCTTATAGGCCATTTCGGGTGCCTTATGTTTGCATTTCGGGGCATTTCCTTGCCATTTCATGTCATTTCGCTTCATTTCGGGACTGTTTTCCCCCGTATTTTGTTGCCTGAAATTCATTAGCATGCTTGCATCTCATTTTGCCATATTTCATTGTAATTTCATCATTGCTCTGTTTGCGTCCCGTATGCACGCATTTCGAGGCAACTTCATTTTTATCCGACGGGCATCCGATGTGAGTGTGGCTGAAGGGCTCAATCATTTGGTATAAGCCCATTGGTCATTTCATCACATTTCATCATATGCGCTCGGTTTGCGTGCCGTGTGCACGCATTTCGAGGCACTTCTTTTTAATCCGACGGCATCCGATGGTGAGTGTGGCGAAGGCTCTCTCATGTGTGTAGTAAGCGGCCCATTTTGTCATTTCCATGTCATTTTCATATCATTCTGTCAGCGCCTCGGTTTGTGTGCCCGTGTGCACATTTCGAGGCACTTCATTTTTATCCGCCGGCATCCGATGTGAGTGTGGCATGAGGCTCTCTCTGTTGGTATAAGCCCATTTGTCATTTCATGTCATTTTTCATATTCATCTGTCAGTCGCCTCGGTTTGGCGCTGCCCGTGTGCACAGCACTTCGAGAAGACATATCATTGCCTCGTTTGCGTGCTCCGTGTGCACGTACTTCATAAACAAATTCAATCGCTCGGTTTATGCCCGTTGTGCACGTATTTATCGAGACACATATCATTGCCCCGTTTTGTTGCGTGCCCGCGTGCACGTACTTCGAGACAACATATCATTGCCTCGGTTTGCGTGCCCAGCGAGCACGTACTTCAATAGCGAGCTATCAATCGCCTCAGTTGCGTGCCGGAGTGCACCGTATTTCGAGACACATATTCCATCGTCTCGGTTTGCGCGCTCGCGTACACACATTGAGACACACACTATCTCGCCTCAGTGTTGCGTGCCCGTGTGCACGCACTTCGAGACACATATTGCTCAGTTTGCGTGCCCGTGCAACGCACTCGAGACACATATCATCGTCTCGGTTTGCGCGCTCGCCGTGCACACATTTTCGAAGATCACATATCATCGCCTTCAGTTTGCCGTGCTCGTGTGCAGCACTCGAGAACACATATTCATTGCCTCGTTTGCGTGTCCGCGTGCACGTACATTCATAGCACATTTTATCATCGCCTCAGTTTGCTTGCCCGCGTGCACGTTACCTTCGAGACACATATTCATCTGCCTCGGTTTGCCGTGCCCCCGTGCACGTACCTTCGAGACACATATCATTGCTCGATTTGCTTGCTCCGCCGTGCACGTATTTCGAGACACATATCATTGCCATCGGTTTTGGCGTGCTCGCGTGCACGTACTTCGAGACACATATCATTGCCTCGGTTTGCGTGCCCGCGTGCACGTACTTCGAGACACATATCATCGTCTCGGTTTTAACGCGCTCGCGCTGCACATATTTCGGACACATATCATCAGGTCTCGTTTAACGTGCCCGGTGTGCACGCCATTTCTCGAGGCACCGTAATTTTCTATAGCATTCGTTATTTTCTCCGTTTGCGGTCCTGCGTGCACGCATTTCGAGGCATTATTCCAATAGCAATAAATCTATACTAGGTTGTCATCTCATTGCATTTCATGATTCATGCATATTGCATCGTGTCCGGAATATGAGTTAGCTCGGGCACGGGCACGAGGTATTTTCCGTACTCCGAGTGACGGAATGTTGTCTCAATTCCCCAGGTCACCGACACTCCGGAATTATCCATGATGAGTTAGGTTTTAGCTGTTAGTTTCATGTGCATTCTTTCCTATATTTGAGTTGTGCATTTCGACTCCTCTGCCGCATCATGCCTCGTATGCGTGAGATTGGGTGGCCGAGGATCGAGACATGCATATATTTGGTGCAAATACATTGCTATGCCCTTTCTTGCTCTCTGTTGCAGTAAAATCAAGGAATGCAGAGCACTTTCGGACTTGGCACGCTTTTCAAAAAGGTAACAGGGTTATAAAGCAGAGGGCTAATTGGATGCATTCCGGTGGATGTTCCGCGCAGACAGGTCGCGGACATGCATCTTCCACCAGAGCAAAGGGCAGTCCCGTGGCTTGGCACGCCGGTTTATTTGGCTTTCTAGTTAATTTCATTAATTATTAGAATTCTTTGTAATATTTTGGACTGTAATATTCTTTTATTTTGGGGACTGTAATTTTGGCTGTAATTATTTTATTCGGACCCTCCGAGTGAGGGCACGAACTGTAATAAGTGTGCGTGAGTGGTGGATGTAATGTTTCCAACCCCGATCTGTCTTTCTCAACCTTTTTATTTTATCGCTTATGGATGGGTTCAGATTAGGGCATTGTTTATAATTAACAACCAGTATGAAGCATGTTTGCATATTCATCTGTTTTTGCATGCACCGGGCTCTGGCGCATCATGACTTAATGCATTGTATTTTTCAATTCCAAGTTGAATACATGTTAGTTGTAGCATTTCATATGCCATTTAAGAATGCGCGAGCCTACGTATAAGTTGCAATTATATGATGATGATTAGCATTAAGCATTTTTGTATACTTAGGAATCATGCATGATTTCAATGTATGTTTCTATTTTGGCTTGGAGTACTCGTAAGTTCTTATGCTTTAGCTATCCTCGCATGCATGTGAGAGTGACTGCCATTGAATAGCATGCTTACCATGAGGCTAGTGCTTATGTGGATATATCTGCCTGAATGCCTGTGGTGAAGGTTGTGAGTGTGTTGTAGAGTTGGAATAAATCACCGGGGACTGTTTGTTTTAAAGCCCATCTAGATAGTGGCAAAACATCTTTTCTAAACCCACCTGCGGTGGTAAAATCTGCATTTTAAGCTACGTTGTGCGAGTAGCAAAATCATCTTTCAAATAAACAAGCATGAAATGTTTTGTTCCAATTTCGGGCGATCAGTCTATACTTATATGCTGTGTGCATCAACATAGTAACCTTGGCTAATACCGGAATAGAACTCACAATGTTTTCAAAAATTGATATCATGGTTAGTAGAGGCCGGTCTATGACCGGAGCGAGTCGGGGGTGGCTCACCGAAGTGACTTCCCGGCCATCGTATTCCCAAGTTCCCCGAGCCGAGGCAACTTTGGTGATGACGGACTCACTGTGGCCTTTTGGCAACCGGAGTCAGGGTTTCCTAAATTTCCTAAAATAAAATATTTAGGTGGCTGACTCTGTATCTGGCAAAGCAGTCCATGTTTTGGCACTTCTTTCAAAAATCTGTTTTCTCAAAAACGATTTTGCCGGATTTGGACTCTTTGGTTCAGACTTAAGAACCGTAACTACGAAAAGTCGAGTCCGAGCTGTAGCGAGGTCTCCCCGCGGGCTTGTTTACATGGACCAATATAACGATCCCGGTTCTTCCCTCCTTTGGTTTTGTTCTGTATCGGGACTTGGTTTCGTGGGTGTCGGTTGTTGTTTATATCTTGTTTCTCGTCCTTCAATACTTTGTATTGAGTTGTAGGATGTTTTGGGTAGGATTGTTACATGGTTGGGTGTGATTGGGATCAAATGGTTGCTGCCGGCAGAATTTTGGTTCTTTCGCTCGAGTGAGGCTTTTGTTCGCGCGAGCGAGCTTCTGTGTTTTAGCTCCTTCGCTCAGCCTAGGTTTTCGCGCTGAGCATTGCGTCTGTCGTCTGGATTTGGACTCTGAGAGTTGCAATTTCTTGGCTCGAGCGATTGCGAGGCTGTATGTTTTTGGGGTTTCTTCGCTCGAGCGAGAAACGATTTCTTTCGCTCGAGCGTGCTTCTGGTCAGCCTGAAGCTTCGAACTTGTTTGGCTTCTAACGCTCGAGGCGGAGTTTCTTTGTGTCTGGTTGCTTCGAGCGACATTACTTGCCCAGGAGTTTGTATATATCAGTTGGCAGCAACGAGATTATTACATCTTCACTTTTTCATCTCTTTTCATATTTCATAACCCTAAGATCCGAATCTCTC
>NW_021024880.1:2274238-2354173 GCF_004153795.1 Camellia sinensis | reverse complement strand
AATCGTACCCAAGTTCCCGAGCCGAGGCAACTTTGGTGATGACGGACGCGTGGCCTTTTGGCACCGAGTCAGGGTTTCCTAAATTCTCCCATTTTAAAATATTTAGGTGGCGACTCTGTATCTGGCAAAGCAGTCCATGTTTGGCACTTCTTTCAAAAATCTGTTTTCTCAAAACGATTTGCCGGATTTGGACTCTTTGGTTCAGACTTAGAACCGTGACTACGAAAAGTCGAGTCCGAGCTGTAGCGAGGTCCCCCCGCGGGCTTGTTACATGGACCAATATAACGATCCCGGTTCTTCCTCCTTTGGTTGTTGTATCCGGACTTGGTTTCGTGGGTGTCGGTTGTTGTTTATATCTTGTTTCCGTCCTTCAATACTTTGTATTTGAGTTGTAGGATGTTTTGGGTAGGATTGTTACAGGTTGGGTGTGATTGGGAGCAAATGGTTGCTGCCCAGAATTTTGGTTCTTCGCTCGAGTGAGGCTTTTGTCGCGCGAGCGAGCTCTGTGTTTTAGCTCCTTCGCTCGAGCCAGGGTTCCTTCGCTCGAGCATGCGTCTGCGTCTGGATTTGGACCTGAGAGTTGCATTTCTTGGCTCGAGCGAGCGAGCTGTATGTTTTGGGTTTCTTCGCTCGAGCGAGCATTCTTTCGCTCGAGCGTGCTTCTGGGTTGCAGACCTGAAGCTTCGAATTGTTGGCTTCTACGCTCGAGCGAGGTTTCTTTGTGTCTGGTTGCTCGAGCGACCATTACTTCGCCCAAGCGAGCTTTGTATATATCAGTTGGCAGCAACGAGATTACACTTCACTTTTTCATCTCTTTTCATTTCAAACCCTAGATCCGACTGCACACACTCTCTCTATACACCTGCTCTCTAGGGTTTCATCTAGTTCTTGAATGTTTCTACTCTTGTCTCTTTGTAAGAAAGATAGAGGGTGGTGTGGGCTTTCTTTTAATCTAAAAATTTGTGGATTTCGAGCACTTTGGATTTTCACCATCTTCTCATTTGGGCTTCTAATTTCGAGGTAGGGATATCCTACTCCATCCTATGAGTTTTTACATAAACTTTGGCTATTTTGATTTAGTTGGTATTGTTGGGTAGTATTGGGAAAGTTAGGGTTTGTTATGTAATTTATAAAAGAGGGGTCTTTAAATATTAAAACCCATGTATATGTGAGGCATTGGAAAATGGAATTATTGTTGTTGGATTGGTGAAATCGAACCTTAGGGTTGATATTGAGAAAAGGGGAATAATGTCCTAACTATTGTAATAAATTAATTTGTATAATTAATTTGGAAAAATGTGAAAATATGAAATTGAGTTGAGAATAATGAAATTGGGAAATCATGGGATTGAATGGTGTAGTTGGATAAATTAATCACTCACCTATGAAAAATGTTGATATTATATCTATTTGATGCATTTATTTCCTGTTTAGAAATAACTGCATTGGGCTATCGGTGAAGGATAGTCTTGATTGTTGTAGACACTGTATGTTGATTAGGGAAAATTGAAACTAATCATATTGAATATATCATTGAATATAACGGTTGGAATACTACATTGAATATGTGCATTGATTGATCCTTGTATATGATGAGTGTTTATATACATGGTATGTGTGTATTGTGTAGGAGGAGATGGGGGATGTACTCCATAGTTTGAGGAGAGATAGGGGATGAACTCTCAAACCTGTTTGGGAGGAGATAGGAGACGGACTCCATTAGTACAGCAAATATGTGTACTTATTGAAGTATGAAAGTGTTTCATTATGAGTTGTTATCTCATGTGAATTGTGAAATATGGAAGCATTATAATATAAGTTATACTCTCATTGAATTGTTTGGCCAGGTTCTGAGCCAGAATTATGAATTGAAATTGTATAAATAAAGAAATATGAAATGAAACATGGACCTTGTGTCATGAAATTGGATTATGTGGTAAATTGGTTTATAAGGGTTAACCATCTGTCGAATGCTATTGTTTTAGTTAATTTTCATATTTGGTTTAGTATATCTCTACTGGGCATTGGCTCACCCTATATGGGACATCCTTTTTAGGTTCAGGTGATATGCTACCTCCAAGGACATAGTTTGGGAGGTTCTGGGAGTTGAAGACTCTCTTTGGTTATTTTGGATTATTTTGATATTACATGTAAATTCAAGCCAAGGGCTTAAAGTGTGTTTGAGTTAGTACTCCCTTTTGTAACCAAGTGTTGGCTTGGAAAGTTGTAAGCCCATAGGGCATTTACTTTTGTTGTCAACATGTAATACTTTTGTACTTAACTAGTCTGATGAATGGAAAGATGTTTTATTCTCTTATATCTATGCATGTCAAGGATGTTGGGTTTTATGTATTATTTTGAGGGCATGACAACTTGGTATCAGAGCGTACCGAGTTCGAATACTTTGGGTACGCGGGAAGTGGTTAGTACCACAATGGATTTGTCTCGCTTGTTAGAGACTTATGCATGATGTTATATGTTTTTTTTTTATAACATGTTTATGTGACTACATGGGTATGTGATTTAGTTTCTAGGATGTTGATTGGATCCTTGGGTTTCTGGGAGTCCTGTTGGAAAAGCACCTGATCAATGTTGTTTCTAACTGGAACTCTAGCAACGCCTTGGGACTGTCATTATCGAGAAATGAAATTCGTAAGTGCTTATGTGATTATGTACTTATGTAGAATGAATTACTGTTGTTCATGCATTAGGACGCGAGTGAAATAGCTTCAGCACATTTGTGAATGTGCTAATGATCTTCGTTATCTTTATTAGGATGTCAGGACAAAGACGTGGTGGTAGGCGTGGTAGGCTAGGGAGGCATGAGATGCCCATACCGGATGAGATTCCGATGCAGCAGGAGGGTGTTGGTCAGGCCAATGTGGCCGAGCTAGTGGGTCAGCAGGCCATGAACGCCTTAGCCCGCGAGATGGCAGGAGCATTGAGGGAATCTATGGGCATTCTCAGGGCTGAGAATCAAGCCCAGGCCCATATGGTTGAGGCAGGGCCTTCTTTTCTGAAGAGGTAATTTTTTCGGTCTAATCCGGATGAGTTTCTAGGGGATCCGAAAGAGCCACTTAAGGCTGATGAGTGGCTTGAACAGATAATGAAGACGTTTGAGATGCTTTGCATCGAAAATGGAGCCTTGAGGGTGACCTTGGCGTCCTTCCAGCTGAAGGGAGACGCGGGTCAGTGGTGGAAGTTTATTCGGGGCCGTGTTGGTGGGACTTGGGAGACCTTTGTAGATGCTTTCCAGGAGAAGTTTTTGCCTCCCACTATTAGGGAGAAGTTGAGGGACCAGTTCTGTCAGCTCAAGCAGCTGAATACACCAGTGGCCGAGTTTGAGGCCGCATTCACCAGCTTGTCGAGGTTTGCCCTAGAGTTGGTGGCATCTGAGGAACGCCGTTGTCTTGAGTTCTAGAAGAAGTTAAGGCACGGGCTAAAGACTAGAGTTGCAGGGTCCATGACTCGGGAGTATGGACGCCTTGTAGATGTTGTGGCCCATATGGAGATTATTATGCATGAAGAGGAAAAGAGGATGAGAGGCTCCAAGAGAAGTCAGGATGGCCAGGGAGATGGCAGGAGGCAGAGGGGTTTTAACCCTCAGCAGTCCCAGGGTGCTTTTGTGAGGTCTACCTTTCCAGTGCTGAGTTCAGGTTTTGGGAGAGGCAGTTAGGGAGACGTTACTTGTTACAAATGTGGTCAGCTGGGCCACAAGTCTCCAGCTTGCCCGCAGAGGGGAGGGGGCAGAGAGCAGCTTCATCTTCGGCACGTCCTCTGAGCCAGAGTCAGGGCAAAGGCCAGCCGCTCTCTTGTTACCAGTGTGGACAGGCGGGGCACCTGAAGAGGTTTTGCCCGCAGTTGAGTGGCACATCTGGTGCATCTGGTGCGAGGCAGACTCAGAGCTATCAGCCAGCTCAGTCAATTCAGGCCTCGAGGGCCAATCAGGGTGCCTCATCGTCTCAGTCTGTGCAGCAGTCTTTTACTCCTAGAGGTGAGCAGGTAGATCAGAGACCCTCAAGGCACGTGTATGCTGTTACCGCGCAGGATCTTGTGCCCGCTCCATCTGTTGTGAGAGGTACCTTCTTATTTTGTAACACGGTTACCAATGTGTTGATTGATACAAGTGCATCCCATTCCTTTATATCTGCTGCATTTGCATCTTTTTGGGGTTGGAGTTGGCGCAGTTAGCATCTCCTATATGTGTTGTATCACATGTTGGGGGTGAATTGATTTTGAAACAAGGGTGTTGGGGCTGTGATATTGAGGTCGCTGACCGCCGCCTTCCATTTTCTTTCATAGTTATGGCTATGTCGGGTTTTGATGTGATTTTGGGTATGGACTAGCTATCGTCATACCGGGCTGTTATTGATTGCTACCGTCAAAGGGCCACTGTATGTACCTTGAGCGGGGATTGTTTTCACTTCTTGGGGGATCTGGGTGGTAGTGTTTTGCCACCGGTGTATGATACGCGAGGGCGGAGTGAACTTAGTTGTCTTCTCGCTAGCTGTATGAGTAGTGAGGGTGATAAGACCCAGACTGTAAAGCCAAGAGTGGTTTGTGAGTACTCGGACGTCTTTCCCGAGGACCTTGTTAGTTTGTCACCTCATCGAGAGGTGGAGTTTTCTATTGATTTAGTACCCGGCACAGCACCGATTTCTATGGCACCTTACCGTTTTGGCCCAGCCAAGTTGAGTGAGTTGAAGATTTAACTCCAGGAATTGCTAGATAAGGGCTTTATTCGCCTTAGTACTTCACCGTGGGGAGCACCGGCCCTCTTTGCTAAAAAGAAAGATGGGGCTTTGAAACTCTGTATCGATTACCAAAAATTGAATCGGGCTACGGTTAAGAATAAGTACCCTATGCCCCGTATAGATGATTTGTTTGACCAGTTGAAAGGGTCCCATTGTTTCTCTAAGATAGACTTGAGATCGGGCTACCATCAGTTGAGAGTCAGGGAAGAAGATATCCCGAAGACGGCATTCCGTACGCGGCATGGCCACTATGAGTTTTTGGTGATGCCTTTTGGGCTCACCAATGCACCAGCAGTGTTTATGGACTTGATGAACCGGGTATTTCGGGAATTCTTAGATCGCTTTGTGGTCGTCGTCGTGGACGACATTCTGATTTATTCACCTTCTGAGGAGGAGCACAAGGAACACTTGAGAGTGGTGCTTGAGTTGTTTAGAGCCCATAAGCTATATGCTAAGTTTGGGAAGTGTGAGTTCTGGCTAGGAGAGGTCAAATTCTTAGGCCATATGGTCTCCAGGGAAGGGGTGTCTGTTGATACATCCAAGATTGAGGCAGTGCAAGATTGGGCACAGCCTAAGAGTGTTTTTGAGATCCGCAGTTTTCTGGGATTAGCTAGGTATTACTGCCGGTTTGTGAAAGATTTCTCCAGGCTAGCTTCATCGTTGACTAGATTGACGCGGAAAGGGGTCAAGTTTGTTTTGGAGTGAGACTTGTGAAAAGTCGCTCCAAGAGCTGAAAGTTAGGCTTACCACCGCTCTGATTTTGATTATTTTGGAGAGAGGCTTGGGTTATGCTGTCTATTGTGATGCCTCACGAGAGGGCTTGGGTTGTGTGTTAATGCAAGAGGGGAAAGTGGTAACCTATGGCTCGCGGCAGTTGAAAATACACGAGAGAAATTACCCTACACATGACCTAGAGTTAGCAATTGTGATTTTTGCCTTGAAGATTTGGAGGCACTACCTTTATGGTGAGAGGTTCGAGGTTCGAGGTATTCTCAGATCACAAGAGTCTGAAGTATTTGTTTACACAGAAAGACTTGAACTTGAGGCAGAGGAGGTGGATGGAGTTTATTGAGGATTATGACTTCGAGTTGCATTATCTTCTGGGGAAGGCCAATGTTGTGGCCGATGCCCTTAGCAGGAAATCGATTAGCGATGTAGCTTGTATAGCCATCCGGGAGTGGGAGATGTTGGGTGCTCTTAGTTAGTTTGATTTGCTTCTAGGCAAATCTATTAAGACTGCGGCCTTGTTTTGTAGTTGCGCAGCCTACACTTGTGACTCGAGTGTTAGAGGCACAGAGAGGTGACCTTGAGGTAGAATCCTTCCGGGAGAAGATCTCCAGTGGGAAGGTTGAGAAGGGTTTGACTGTGTATCCCGACCTGAGTGTGAGATACCGGGACTGTATGTTCGTGCCAGGGTCTTGCCGAGAGGAAGTACTCTGAGAGTTTCACCATTCACGCCTTGCGGTGCATCCGGGAGGCACTAAGATGTATCGTGATTTGGGTCGCCAGTTTTGGTGGCGGGGTATGAAGAAGGATGTGGCAGTTTTTGTGTCTAAGTGCCTTACTTGTCGGCAAGTGAAGGCTGAACATCAGACGCCAGCGGGCTTGTTACAACCCTTGCCTATTGCCGAGTGGAAGTGGGAGCATGTCACGATGGACTTCGTTGTAGGTCTTCCGAGGACTCAGCGGGGTAGTGATGCTATTTGGATGGTTGTAGATATGTTGACTAAGTCGGCGCACTATATCCCTATGCGCGTGAGAGATTCAGTAGATCATCTTGCCGACTTGTATGTTCGAGACATAGTGAGGTTGCACGGGGTCCCAATGTCGATCATCTCAGATAGGGATCCTTGTTTCACTACAAGGTTGTGGCAGAGTTTGCAGAGTGCATTGGGCACTAGATTGACCTTTAGCACGACTTATCATCTTCAGACTGACGGGTAGTCCGAGCGTACTATTCAGATCCTTAAGGATATGCTTTGTGGTTGTGTCATTGACTTTAGTGGGTCGTGGGAGAGGCACTTGCCCTTGGTGGAGTTTGCCTACAACAACAGTTTTCAGTCGAGTATCGGTATGGCACCGTTTGAGGCCTTGTATGGCCGACCGTGTAGGTCTCCGATTTGTTGGGCCGAGGTGGGTGATGCACCTTTGTTGGGCTCGGAGTTGGTTCGGGAGACGACAGAGAAAGTTGAGCTTATCCGTAAAAGACTTGTTACAGCCCAGAGTCGTCAAAAGTGTTATGCCGACCGTAGGAGGAGGCCTTTGGTATTTGAGGTGGGTGATCATGTTTTCTTGAAAATATCACCTAGGCGGGGTTCGTTGAGGTTTGGTAAGAGTAAGAAGTTATCCCCTCGGTTTATTGGTCCCTTTGAGGTCCTTGAGAGGATTGGAGAGGTCATATACTGTTTAGCTTTACTGCCGCAGTTGTCCGGAGTGCATGACGTGTTTCATGTTAGTATGTTTCGGAAGTACGAGCCGGATCCGTCGCATGTATTGGATTGGACCGACTTAGAAGTTGATGAGGATGCCTCGTATGAGGAGAGACCGGTGCGGGTCTTGGATAGGCGAGATCAAGTCTTGCGAGGCAAGACCATTCCCTTGGTAAAGGTTTTGTGGAAACATCACGGAGTGGAAGAAGCCACTTGGAAAAGTGAGTTGGATATCCGTGAGAAATATCCGGACTTGTTTGTTAATGTTTAACCATGTATTGGTAATTTTGTAGTATTGTTGAACTTTAAGAATATTGAATATGTCTTAAGTTGTAAAACATTGTATATGTTTTGTATATGGAAATGTTGTGAAGGTTGAATATGCCTTGAGAATGGAAGTTTATTTTAACATTCCATATGTTAATATTGTTTTAGAAATGCAAATATATATTGTTGGCATTGAAAATGTAATTGAATTATGGGATATGTGTTGAAATTGGTAAATTTCAAATGAATGCATGTTAACAATGCATGTTGGAAAGTATATTGTGAAATGCCTCTTGAATAGAGATGAGTTGACCGGTAATGAGTCAGGCGGTGGAGTGTTGAATGGTAATGTCATTGAGAATTGAGAAAAACATGTTTTGGAAAACTTGTATTTAATTTTGGGGACGAAATTCTTTAAGGGGGAGAGGTTATAACGATCCCGATTCTTTCTCCTTTGGTTGTTGTATCCGGACTTGGTTCCATGGGTGTCTGTTGTTGTTTATATCTTGTTTCCGTCCTTTAATACTTTGTATTTGAGTTATAGGATGTTTTGGGCAGGATTGTTATAGGTTGGGTGTGATTGGGAGCAAATGGTTCCTGCCCAGAATTTTGGTTCTTCGCTCGAGCGAGGGTTTTGTCGCTCGAGCGAGCTCTGTGTTTTAGCTCCTTCGCTCGAGCCAGGGTTCCTTCGCTCGAGCGTGCGTCTGCGTCTGGGTTTGGACCTGAGAGTTGCATTTCTTGGCTCGAGCGAGCGAGCTGTATGTTTTGGGTTTCTTCGCTCGAGCGTGCTTCTGGGTTACAGACCTGAAGCTTCGAATTGTTGGCTCGAGCGAGGCTTTCTACGCTCGAGCGAGGTTTTTTTGTGCCTGGTCGCACGAGCGACCATTACTTCGCTCGAGCGAGCTTTGTATATATTAGTTGGTAGCAGGGGGATTACACTTCACTTTTTCATCTCTTTTCATTTCAAACCCTAGATCCGACTGCACACACTCTCTCTATGCACCTGCTCTCTAGGGTTTCATCTAGTTCTTGAGTGTTTCTACCATAGTCTCTTTGTAAAAAAGATAAAGGGTAGTGTGGGCTTTCTTTTAATCTGAAAATTTGTGGATTTGGAGCACTTTGGATTTTCACCATCTTCTCCTTTGGACTTCTAATTTCGAGGTAGGGATATCCTACTCCATCCTATAAGTTTTTACATAAACTTTGGTTATTTTGATTTAGTTGGTATTGTTGGGTAATATTGGGAAAGTTAGGATTTGTTATGTAATTTATAAAATAGGGGTTTTTAAATATTAAAACCCATGTGTATGTGAGGCATTGGAAAATGGAATTATTGTTATTAGATTGGTGAAATCGAACCTTAGGGTTGATATTGAGAAAAGGTGAATAATGTCCTAACTATTGTAATAAATTAATTTATATAATTAATTTGGGAAAATGTGGAAATTTGAAATTGAGTTGAGAATAATGAAATTGGGAAATCATGGGATTGAATGGTGTAGTTGGATAAATTAATCACTCACATATGGAAAATGTTGATATTATATCTATTTGATGCATTTATTTCCTGTTTAGAAATAATTGCTTTGGGCTATCAGTGGAGGATAGTCTTGATTATTGTAGACACTGTATGTTGATTAGGGAAAATTGAAACTAATTACATTGAATATGTCATTGAATATGACGGTTGGAATACTACATCGAATATGTGCATTGACTGATCCTTGTATATGATGAGTGTTTATATACATGGCATGTGTGTATTGTGTGGGAGGTGATGGGGGATGTACTCCATGGTTTGAGGGGAGATAGGGGATGGACTCTCAAACCTGTCTGGGAGGAGATAGGGGATGGACTCCATTAGTACAGCAAATATGTGTACTTATTGAAGTATGGAAGTGTTTCATTATGGGTTGTTATCTCATGTTAATTGTGAAATATGGAAGCGTTATAATATGAGTTATACTCTTATTGAATTGTTTGGCCAGGTTCTGAGTCAGGATTATGAATTGAAATTGTATAAATAAAGAAATATGAAATGAAACATGGACTTTGTGTCATGGAATTGGATTATGTGGTAAATTGGTTTATAAGGGTTAACCATCTGTCGAATGCTATTGTTTTAGTTAATTCTCATATTTGGTTTAGTATATCTCTACTGGGCATTGGCTCAACCTACATAGGACATTTTTTTTAGGTTCAGGTGATATGCTACCTCCAAAGACTAATTTGGGAGGTTTTAGGAGTTGAAGACTCTCTTTGGTTATTTTGGGTTATTTTGATATTACATGTAAATTCAAACCAAGGGCTTAAAATGTATTTGAGTTTGTACTCTCTTTTGTAACCAAGTGTTGGCTTGGAAAGTTGTAAGCCCATAGGACATTTACTTTTGTTGTCAACATGTAATACTTTTGTACTTAACTACTCTGATGAATGGAAAGATGTTTTATTCTCTTACATCTATGCATGTCAAGAATGTTGGGTTTTATGTATTATTTTGAGGGCGTGACAACCAAAATGCCATGAAAGCACTATCCCCGTTTTCATCGGATTCCGTTTCTTTGGATTCTTGTTCCGACCCACTTTCATCATCCCAAGTCACTGTGTAGACTTTCTTCCGATTCTTTTTCGAAGGACATTCAAGGGCAATATGTCCAAACCCTTGACATTCATAATACTTGACCATTTTCCCCTTTACAATCTTCTTTTCAGTTTTTAGAGCAAGTTTTGGTGGAAAAGTTTTGGGTTTATCATTACTCTTGTCTTTTGAGATAGGGTCTCTGAAATTAGGCTTCTTTTTCTTTAAATTTTTTTTGAACTGTTTAGTAAACATAGTCGTCATCTCAAACTCTAAATCAAACTTAGTCTCAGGAGTTTTTGCTGTCTCATGAGCACTAGTGAAAGCTACACTATCTTTTTGTTTTTTCTTAGAAATCTGGTGGGCTTCATAAGTCTACAAGTTTCCAACCAACTGATCAAGCTTGAGGGTATCAACATTCTGGGCCTCCTCAATGGCTGTCACTTTTGATTGGAACCTCTCAGGTAAAGACCTCAAAATTTTTCTAAAAACTTTAGCTTCAGGGATTTTTTCACCGAGTGTGAAACAGGAATTCATGATGTCACTAAGTTTAGCATAGAAATCATCAAACGTCTCATCATCACGCATAAAAAGGGTTTCAAAGGCAGAGGTGAGACGTTGAAGTTTTGACCTTTCGATAGGAGTAGTACCCTCGTGAATCGTTTCAAGAATGTCCCAAGCCTCTTTTGCTACCTCACACATGCAAATACGACGAAACTCTTCAGGTGTGACGGAGCAAAAAAGGGAATTGGGAGCCTTACTATTCCAACTTGAGTTTTGATAATCGGTTGTGTCCTATTTATCAAGGTGTTTGGGAACATCAATATCATCAATGGTGACAATAGGTTCACTCCACCCATAGATCACACAGTGCCAAACTTTCTCATCGATGGATTTTAAAAACACTCTCACACGAGCTTTCCAATAAGAATAGTTTGTACCATCAAATAACGGAGGTCTATGGATCGAGTTACCTTCACGAATTGAATTCATATCACCAGTCACACAAAATCACACTCTTATAGTTTTGATAAAAACAAAGAGTGACATGCTCTGATACCAAATTAAAAATCCTAAGTGATTCGTGATTAGATCAAGATTAAATTACTCCAATTTCCAATCATTCAAAACACACAATCTAAATCATCAAGCACTTACGAAAGTGATTTAGATTGTTGTTTTCAAAAAACAATAAATCGGCACAAATGATTTTTACGTAGAAAAATCACAATTGAAATACCTTCAATTGTGATAAAAAAACTACGGGCGAAACGCCACTAATCAATCCACTACTGTAGAAAAAAGGATTACAATGATAACAAACAAAATTACCCAAACTCTTCCAATTTGTCTTCAAATCTTCTATATATCTTTTACTGCAACCTTTGTCTCGGAATTGATTAGACTGAAGTTGAATCCACAACTTCTATTGTTGAATCAACGACTACGCACAGTATCAAACTCCTTTAAAACTCCGCGCTTGAATCTCTAGATTCCACCGAAGAAGAACACTCTTGAATATAACCAATCAACCTCCTTGATATGTGCTTATCAAAACATGAGTTTAGTACTCACTCAAATCATCAAGGAAAACTCACAAAAAAAAATCCAAAGGAAAACCTCCTAAGAAACCCTATGACCCTTAAAGAAGATCTAGGAAAAGTAACCCTAGAGTTAGACCAACAAACGAATTTATAGAAGCAGAGATCGCGCAGTCCGCTCAAGCATGGGAATGGACGCTCAAGTGGGGACTCTATATTGCGTGTTCCAAACTAGTCACGCTCGAGCGGAAGATCCCACGCTCAAGTATACAAACACATCACCCAGTGTTTTTGCAGACACACAAAATACTGAGAGTGAAAACTCCGCTCGAGCGTCACTTTTTCCACTCGAGCGGGAAGATCAAAACTGGAAAATTACAACTCGATTACGAACTTAGTTTTTCCATGGATTTTGACAACAAGGGTCCTAACACTACCTATATTTTAAAAAAAATATTTAACATTCCCTAATAAATATATTTATTTGAGTCAAATCATCTCTCTATTTTTTTATACATTCTTTATAAAAAAAAAATAAAATATACACCTATTTAAATCATCCCGAAAAATCCCTAATTTTTATTAATTGACGGCACGAAATCAATTTTTTTTAAGAGTGACTACAAATTCATAAATTTGTATCCAAAATTTACTAAGAAATAACAATAAATTGTTATAATTCATTTCACTCTTGCTCTCGTCTTTCAACAAATTGATCTCCACCACACAAATTAATTCTAGGCAAATTCCTTTTTTTAAGTGTTCTTCTTTTCATGCTTTTGTGAAATGATATTTGTTTAAAAAAATAAAATAAAATAAGCATGTTGCATCAAGTCCAATGGAAAACATTCCACCACTTCAAAACAAACGATTCAAAAACAACCACTGATGGCCCTTCAATTCCAAGTGACTTTGGCAGTGCTGGCCCTAGCTCCAGTGGCTTCAGAGGTATAATATACGATGCACGCAGCGGAAACACGTCCGGTGGGCCAAGTGGGATGTCGGGCCCCGACGGAGAACCTCTTGCATCTAAGACCATCTTGGAATTTACTTTGGTTGACTCCACCTACGCTCTGACATGTTGGCCGAGATGTCACTATCTAGACCGAGGTGTTCATCGTCGAGGCCGAGATGTGTATTATCTAGGCCGAGATGTTACCCTTGAACCCAAGTGACCTTACCCCTAGATTAGCACGACCTAGACCGAGGTGTGGCACATCTAGGCCAAGGTGTGGCACAGCTAGGCCAAGTGTTGTCCTTTCTAGCCGAGGTCCTTGCCTCTTGATTGCCGAAGTCTTGTTGTTAGCCGATGTCGTTACTTGTCGGAGTGCTCTTGCCGCCTAGCTTGTTGAGTACACTTTGTCATAGTCTTGTCTTTTAACTCAGTCACCTTTTTGAGTAGAACCAACTAGCCGTTGCCATGTACCCCTGCAGAGGGTTAAGTCAGCCGACAGACCTAGAAAATATAGATTTTTGTATTATATCTTTGCCTTGTAGAGAGAGAGAAGCTCTAGGAAGAAGAAAAAGTTTTAGAGTGAGAGAGTGCACTTTCGAGCTTGATTCCTAGAGATCAAACCGTTAGATTCGTGTATTGAGGTTAGATTCTTGATTTACTCTTGGTGTTCTTTATGTTTATCTAGCTGCATTGCACGATCGAACCTGTTCTGCACGTCATGCATTGATTTAAAGTTGGTTTTAGAAAGAGAAAATAGTGTTCATGTGTCCTTGAAGAAAAAGTCTTGTTTGATCCGAAAGTTTGCATTAAGATTCATGTTTTTCTGTTTGTTCTCACAAGATTCTTGAATATGGGTACCAAGGTCCATGTTTTTGAATTCATAGCACGAAATCTCAGATTTTGTAATAGCAAATTATGATCTTTGCATTCATCTTCCTCATGTTCATGTTCTTCATGTTCGTCACATTCTTCAAGAGAGGGAAACCCAGATTTTCCCGACTTCATTTCCTTGAATGTGGCCATCGAGGCCACACCTCGGCAAGGAGGTGTGGGATCTCGGCCTAGACCTGGTAGTTGCCCAGCATGTTTTCCCGAGATAAGAAACTGTGTGTTGTTTTGATTTGACTTAGTTTTTGAAGAATGCCGAGGTCATTTGCATGCATGCAAGACTTGTTTTGAGAAGTGCATTCAATAGACTTTGCCATGTGTTTGTAGGACTTGGACTTGCCTTGACCCCGACGTTTGAAGAACTATGTGAGTGGTATTTTTAATAAAGTTATGTTATTAAGTTTTAATAAAGTTTTGTCTTGCTTGTTTTGGAAAAGTATTTGTTAAGCATGAATGACTATCCCTATTTTGTGTATCAAGTATTAGCTTTGGTTTTGACAATCTTTGAAAGTCCGTACGTGCTAGGGGACTATAAGCATTTGTAGCACAATCTTTGTTAATGTCATCCCTTGGAACTTGAAGGCCTTGAAAGACTTTAATTGTTGAGACTTGAAAGATTCGTTAGATAAACTTGATTTGTCCTTGGATTTAGTACAAGATGTGATGTGCCTTGATTTGATAAAGACTTTGGATATCATTCATGTAAACCCCTTTATTATTTATACCATTCACTGAGTATCCAAGCTCACCTCTCTCTATATATATGTAGGTGACGAACAAGACGGCGGTGACGCCTAGACGTGCTTGCAATTTGTTTTGGATTTAGCATTTTGTAGCATCTTGAAGATCATGCTTCTTGGTTGTATTCCCTTGTATTTTGTATTTGACGGCTTGAGAAGCCTTTTGGTCAAGATGCATTTTTGTACTTCCTTTTGTTTGTATTAAAGATTGTAAAGCTATGTAATGATGTATGCCATTCCATTTGACTTATGCACAGCTCTTATGGACTACTTAGTTTTAAATTTATTGCTTCCGCACTTGTAAGCCTCATATGTATACTCTGTTGTGTGTGAAACTTTGCAAGTTGGCCTTGGGTAATTGTGAATTACTAGCCATCATGACACCATTCTACTAGCGACGGAATGGGGTCGTGACAGACTGACCACCTAATAAAAAATAAATATTTTATAAAATTAAATTTGAAAATAGAGAACCTGATGAAGTGTGTAAACAAATAGTTATTGAAATACAAAAGTATATTTTTAATTATAATTTAATTCAAATTTACTAAGTTTGATGATATGCTCTAATGGGCTGAGATCCATATTTGTATAACATTGTTTATATCAGCGAAAGTCACGTGAATAGAGCGGGTATATACTCGGAAAACAATTGGAAATGAGTTTCGAGAGATGGTAATATTGATGGAATAATATAGTTAGTCATGGTGGTTGATTTATATTAAAATAACTAACAAAAAGTCTCGGATTGATTTATATTAAAATATAAGTAAAATAACTTTTGTGTGTGACGCTTAAAAAATTTAATAAAATATGTATTTGTGAATAATATTTTCTCAAAGAGGATAAGCGTTTGATTTTTTTCTCCAATATAATGAGTCAGCAAGGTAGTTAATTTAGGGAAAATTATTCAATATTCCCGGGGCACCACGTGTCCATACTCCTAATCAATTACCAATTAGTTAGTCCCATGTTGTCCCCCATCTCCAATATAAATCGTGGGCCCTTGTGTCTCTTCACCAATGAAAACCTTATGGAGCACCATGTGTCCATACTCTGAAAGTACTAAATAATTACCCATAATTTAGTATGAGGTCAATTGGGACTACACATTCATATCATGTTTTTATACTAACATTAACACAATAATAAAGTGTAATTGATTGTTGAATTGCTTATTATTTTATTCTATCAAACATGAGACCTTGTGCTCCTTCCATCTAACATTTTAGGTTCAAAATTTCTTTATGTGCAATTAATTTTTGTAGGTCAGCTTATATAAGGGTTTTGTTCCGGCTTTAATTGGACCCCATACTGGATATCGAGCTATTCAAAGAAAAATCAAACACAATCATCTCACATGAGTGTGAAATTTATCCCATCTCATCTGAAATGATTACATCCTTTTATCCGATCGAATTTTGTGTGCATATACATTTTTATTTTTAATTATTTAATTTGTAATCACCAATAATTCAAGAGATTACATAATGTGAAAGAAATTAACTGTACACATTTAATTTCTATTTTAACTTTTTATATACACATTTAGAATAATTGATATAACACATCTTACATAACCTCTACTAATATTCAATGGCAATGAATGTGCATAAGATGATTCATTAAATTTAGTATAAAAAAATAGTAAATGTCATTAAACCTAAAGACCTACTTGCTTAATTGGTTATTTTTCAAAGCTCAAATCAATAGAAATAACCAAAAATTGAACCAATTAAATTATTAAAATACTCCACGATCTATTCGAATTGAAGACAATCTTAAATATTGTTTAGTGTATTTTTTAAAATTTGATCGGAAGTTGAGTTTCTGATACATTTTGTACATGCACAACTAATAGTTGAATTTGTTGGATTTTAATTTTACACATGGGCACAATATTACTTTAATTGATTTTTTTGTCCATTAGATTTTTGTTGGACTATAACCTATAAGAGTTTTAGAGACCAAATATTTTGGTCTTTAAAAGTGAATTTTTTTTTTTACAAAAGACATTTAGGGACTAATTTCCATCATAATGATGATAGTCGTTAAAAGATCGTCTTGAAAAATAAAAAATAAAGCTTTCAGTGACAAATTTTGAAAATGTTATTAATAAATAGACTTTTAGGGACAAAATAATTTAGTCTTAAAATGGTTTACATTTTGAGACAAAAAATTTAGTTTCAAAAGAATAATAATTCATCACTAATGTCCAATTTTTGTTGCTAAAAATCTAATAGCGACACTTTTCATAACAAAATTATTTGGTCTCTAAAAAATAATTTTATTCTTAAATTTTGGTCTCTAAAACCTTAATTTTTTGTAGTGTTGGCTTCTTATTTTCCTAGAAATATCTAATTACTATTTTTTTTTTTATCAGTATTCATATGTTATTATTATTATTATTATTATTATTATTATTATTATTATTATTATTATTATTTTTAAATTTTAAATATATATATCCAATATGAATTGGTATCCAAATCCTACTCTCCTGCTATGAACATTCTCAGCTATTAAGCGATAATTCTAAAACATAGAATCTTGTTGACTACAATTTTAAAATTACATGTCATTTGCATTTTTCTTTTCAAAATAATAATAATAATATAAATTAAGATTTTTCATATTAATAAAAAAAAGTTGGAGTAACCATTGACTACCTAATAATTTTTGCCATCAAATGTACCATGAAAGATCATGTATGATCTAGATTTAAATTTGGATAAAATTTTCTAGTTTTTGTTTGTCAATAGATTATTTTAAACAAAAAAATTAATATAAATTATCACATCATTTATTTATAAAATGTCAGAAAATTACTGACGTAACCAATTCTCAAACCAGCCGCCATAGTATTGGTGAATATTTTTCCTCAAATCAACCTCTCTTTGACTGGTCAAAAATGAGATAAACAAACAAGAGAAGACGGACTTTGACAGTTGACCGTTGCCAACGGAAGCTTGATGAGTTCATACAACCAACGAAACCTTGATGACCTCAGTTTACATATTGTATAATAATTTATCCTAATTTTAAAACTGAGAATTTATTGGAAAATAATAAATAGTATTACTATGAGTTCAGAAATTTTACCTTGAATTTATTAAGAAGCATCAATTTAGGGTTTAGATTCATTTGTATTTAGATCCTATACATATCAATTCAATTGTCACCCTCACAAACGTACTACCTAGAAAATTTTGGATATATCATTTTTGAACACTAGACTTTCTCAATAAAAAAACAAACAAGTAAATTGTGATGATAAACATCTCCAAGGAATTAGCTAAAGGCAAAACCTCATATGTCTATTCCTTATACAAAAATAAATAAACGGAATTAAAAGAGAGATTTTATTTTATCCCTTATAATTTACTTTATGTGTAACATGCTTCTCTGTATTTTAAAAATAAAGACTTACTTATGTGTAATATGCTTCTTGGTATTTTAAAAATAAAGATATAAAGCCCAGTAGTTTATGGATTAAAATGTAACGCCTAACATTACGTCTAAGTTAACAAGTAGTGTAAAATATGTGTCTTGACATTGAAGGTTATGTGTTCATATCAAATGTCAAAAGAAAATCACATGTGGAATAAAATGTAGGAAGGTAAAAAGAATTTTGAGTCTTGAATATATGGCAAAAATGCCCGTGATTTATTTATACCCACAGATATTTCAATTTTTTCATTTAAACCGTTCACAATATAGATGGGGTATTTTAATCCATAAATCATAGTGAGTTATGTGTTTATTTTTAAATGTCAAGGAAACAAATCGCATATTAGGATTGTTTGATATTAGGATTGTTTGGTACAACTCATCTGAGTTGCTTATAACTTCTTTTTTTCTTTTTTATTTTGAGAGTTAGTATCAGATTGTTTGGTGCAATTTCTGCTTTGTTTATTATGCAAAAATAATTTAAATAAACTAAAAAAAATTATTATTTGAAAGTTAGAGGAGGAGTGCTTTTGAATTCAACTTTATGATTAACAATTTTTAATGGGCAACTTATATTTTGTACCTCTGTACTTTATACCAAATTTCACTTTACCTCTAGACTTTTTAATTGTCTCATTTAAACCCTCACACTCCAAGTCAAGTTACAATTAGATTTAGTTAAAATGTAACGCCCCAAAAATTTACAGTAAATCCAATCTTTAAAGCAGAAGCATAATAGAAATAATATGCTTTCATTCATCAGGGTTCGTTTACAAAAGTTAACACATGCGATATACATTCACAAATGTTCAACATGGATCTACAGTATGTGTTGCAATGTTAAGAGAATTAAAACTAAATATACAGTCATATGCCCTATAGGCTTACATCTTTCCAAGTCGTTGCTTGGTTACACAAAAGTGAGCCTAACTTAATACAATTTAAGCCCCTTGGTTATACAAAATAATATAACAAAATCAAGAAGCTTGTGCTCCCAAAAGTCCTTCCAAGCTATTGCCTTGGCGGAGGCATGTTACCAACACCTGAAAATTATTTTCCCAAATAGGGTGAGCCAAAGCCCAACAGGAATAATTTAACACAATATATGAGATTTAGCAAAGATATAAGGACAATGTGCATATACAATGCCTGTGACAAAACATTCACATTTTATATCATCATGAAGTACCAAGTTTATATCTTATTCCATCTTCCTTTATTTCATTTCAATTCATGAGCCAATTTCATTATCTTTCAACAACCTAACTGAAACTACAATTCAGGGGTTATCTAATCAACACAATTACCATACAAACACTTCAATCTGTCATTTTATAGAAATTTCGTCCGCGGGATCAACACCTATGTATACACTAGATTTCGGGACTTTCACCCTGGACACTCCGGCCAACTTAATTTCAATGGAGTCCATTCCGTATCTCCTCCCAAACAATGGAGTACATCCACTTTCTCCTCCAAAACAATGGAGTATGTTACGCCCCGAAAATTGGGCAGGGTATATCTATTTATGCAACAAAACCCACTTGATAGACAAACACACACACATATATATATAGCTAACTATTCCATACATCAATTTCCATTAAATCCCAAATGCCAAATACATGCTGTTCACATCTCAATGCCCCAGTTCCAATCCCAAGCATGCATTTTACAACAAGTATGAAATGGAAGCCAAACAGATAATAAGTGCCCTACAGGCTTACAAATTTATCTAAGAACATTCTTGGTTACACAAAATGGAGTTTCAACTTGTAACAATTCTGGTTTCGATCCTTCTTTCATGATTTGTCACTTCGATTGGGTCGGTCAGGGGTTGAGCTTCCCAAATGTTTGGTTTTAGAAGTTTCGCATGTCTACAAAAGTATTGGGGTTAGTGTATTTAACGCTCGAGTAGGGCATTCCACGCTCGAGCAGACCATGTTATATCAGTTCGTGAATCTGATATTTCATATCATTTTTTTCAGTGCTCTTTCTCTAAAACTCTCCCGAATTTCAGATCGGGAGCTTCTCTCTCTAGAAGTTATCTTCTCTCTTTGATTTCTCCAAATCCATTGGGATTTAGACCTAAGTTCTTCATTAAAGTTGGTTATCATCTCGAGGGCTTCGTTGTATGCGGTGAAGATTGAGTTTCGACACCGTTCACTTAGGGGGTTTTATCTCATTTCTTCTTCAAAACTTGAGGTAGGGATTTTCTTAAAGTTATATATATGTTTTTGAAGATCTAGATGATTTTTGAAATCATCCTTTGATTAGCTTTGAGAAATTGATTGTTGATTTCAAGAAGATGAGTGATTTTGAAAGAGGGTTTAATTTCTTTTCCTTTTAAAATGGAAATTGAAGGTTTCGAACCATATTGATTAAAGAAAGATGATTTTGGGGAGATTGTTCTAAATATCTTGGAGATGAATGGTTTTGGTGAGAAAACCTAGAAATTGGGTCTTTTCTTTGAAAGATGTTGAAAATCCTTGGAAGATGTTGTCATATTTATTTTGTGTACCAAAATATACAGATGTTTTGAAAATTGTTTATTTATATATAAATGACTAATTTTGTGAAAAAAATGAGAAATGTTGTTTATTTTGCAAATTGTTATCAAAAGGTTGATTTAGTCTTGAATTGACTAAATTGTTGAGATTGCTCGAAATGTGGGAATTACGTTATTCTCTTGAATGAATTGGATATAAAAGTATATATATATATATATATATATTCATCTTGTGAAATTGTGTTGAAAAAAGGATTGAGAATTTTGATCACAATGGTATATTGTGTGGAACAATTGAATATGGAAGTAATGTTGCATTGCATTATTAAGCATACATTGGCATTTTAATTCATTGGACTATGTTAAGCTTTGGAAATTTGCATTGAGAAAAGAATGTTGGGAAATGGGTTTTCATGAAATGGTTTTGGGGTAAATACGGTGGTAAGTCTTGATAGGTGGTGTAGATGAAATTGTTTAAGTTGGCCTGAGTGTCCTTGGTGAAAGACCAGAAAGTCGGGCAGATAGGTGTCGAGCCTTCCGGTTAATACCGGTAAAAATGACAGTTGGTAGTACTCGAATAGTCTACTTGCAGGCACCGACCTAGGGATTACTAAAGTTGTATTTACCGCCCCCTTTAATTAAATTGATAAATTTTGAACAGTTGAAGTTGCATAACATCATTGAGCATGATGGTTTTCAAAAGATGAAGATGTGTTTTATTTTCAAAAAGGCATGGCATGGCATGTGCATTAATCTCTTGAGACTTGTATAAAATGTATATACTTTGTTAATGATTTCCTACTGGGTTTTATGCTCACCCTAACAGATTTTTGTGCAGGAAAAGTCGTGGTGAATCTGCCTAATTTAGGGCGTGAAAATGTGTGTGTTGAGAGCACTAAAGTTCTCATTTGCTGTGATCCTATTTGTAAGCCAAGGGCTATGTATGTGTGGATTTGAATAACCATTTTGTATACCGGGCTTAAGCCTTGGAAGATTGTGAACCCTTGGGGGTGCTTATTTGGTTATTTACTTCTTGTTGAATCAATGTAATATTGCATGAGGGACTATTATTATTATGTAATGCAAGTACGAGAAGTTATATTTGGTTTTCTTTTAAGAGAGCCATGATCGTTGCATTATCATTTGGGCTAAAAATTTGGGGCGTCACAACTTGGTATCAAAGCTACTAGGTTTGAATACTTGTAGCTCGTGGGAAGTGGTTGTTTGACCACAATGGGTTCATCTAGCATGCTTAGGAAGTGTTATGCATTTTGCGACTATGTGATAACATGCTTATGTGGTACTTGATCAATACTCGTTCTATTAATAATTCTTGATTTTTCGTGGGACAAATTTCATCATGAAAGGATGATCTGTATGTGTTTACATGACTAAGTGCTTATGTGTAGTGAAATTGAATTTTGTATATGGTAGAGAAATATGTGGAATTGTTGTAGTCGAACGTGTGAGTCAAGTTACGAGCACATATGAGTTAATGTGCTAAATTATTTCTCTGGTGTCCTTTATTAGGATGTCAGGAAGGGGTCAAGTCTGTGCTGGTAGAGGCGGAAGGCGTGGTAGGGCTCGCAGAGGTGTGCATGAGGTACCGGTCCGTAGGGTTCTGGTGCAAGAAGAAGGGTTCGGCCAAGCCAATGTGACTGAGCAAGCAGGCCAAGCTAATGTGGCCGAGTAGGTGGGACAAGCGGGTCAAAACGCAATGGGAGCCCTAGCCCGAGAAATGGCGGGGACTTTGAAGCAGTCTATGAACTTGTTGAGGGCGGATAATCAAGCTCAAGAGAACACCATGGAGTCAAGGACGAGTTTCCTTACTAGAGAGTTTTTACTGGCCAAACCAGATGAATTCCATGGTGGCCCCGAGCCCAAGAAAGTGGATGAGTGGCTCAAACAAACTGTGAAGACGTTCGAGATGCTTCATATAGATGATAGTGAGTTGAGGGTGACTCTAGCGAGTTACTACCTTAAAGAGGATACGGGTCAATGGTGGAAATATGCCAAGGGTAAGGTGGAGCCATTATAGGAAGCCTTTGTGGTTGCTTTCCAAGATATGTATTTACCTCCCGCTGCTAGGAAGAGATTGAGGCAAGAGTTCAAAGACCTCAAACAACTCGACATGACTGTGGCCGAGTTCGAGGCAGTCTTCTCTAGTTTATCTAGGTTTGCACCAGAATTAGTGGCAACGGAAAAGCGTCATTGCATTGAATTCGAGAAAAAGTTAAAAACCAAAATTTTCTTTAAGATTGTTGGGAACATGAACATGATTCGGAACTATGACCTTCTTGTAGAGTCGGCGGCATACGTCGAGATTTCCGTACAAGCCGAGGAGAAGAGGCTTCGGAGTTCGAGGTCTAGGGGCCAAGTGTGATATCCCTGTTCCGTAGTATGCTAATTTGTCCTTAATATGAATATGATTGTGTGTTTGATATGATTTTGTGTGCCGTTTATGTGAAAATATGTGGTTTTGAATTTCTATCTGTTCACCGTAAGAATATCTGTTTGATTATCTGCTTTGGAAATTAAATTGAAGGCCTTATCGACCATAGAACCTGAAATTGATTACGCCTTTGTGGTTAGCATAATTTTTAGAGCCTACAGTGAAATTTAATTGAAAATTGATTCGGATCATATTAAATAGATTAAATTAATAATGGTGCCCAATTATTTTATACTAAAGAAATGTATTTGAGGGAATTTATATAAGTGGGCCACTATGCACACAATTCTCCTTTTTAGCTTCAATTTGGCTGATGATAACTCTAAGAAAAGAGAGGGAGGTTCGGCTAGAGAGAGAGAGAGTGTAGGAGATTGTAAGTTTGATCTTGAAGCTTGATAATTTGAAGACCAACTCAAGATTTGACCATAAATTGGGAAGATTGAGCTTCTAGGTGAGCAATTGATTATGAATTCATGAGTTTAATGTTGTAATTTTGTGAATTCAAAGTTAAATAGTGATCAAGAACAAGGATTGTGTTGTGTTTGATGAATTTGAAGTCAATAGATGCATGCATGTAAGAAATTGCTATAAATTTCCGTGTTAGAGCATAAAGTGTGTAATCCATGTTGAATTTTGGTTGAAGTCCATGTAATTGACCATCTCTTCACCAGTTAAGTTGAGAACAATGAGTATCTCCCACATGCATGTGCAAATCGTGGAGGTGTGAGTCTTGAATGTTTGAATTTAGCATGTTGGTGATGAGTTTGGGATAATTTGAGTCATACATATGAGTAATTCATGGAATTGAGCCTCATAATGTTGTAATTTGATGTTGGTGCCATGTTAGTATATGTATATGTTAAGTTTGAGCCATAATATGCAAGAAATGTTGGTTTGAATGTTAAATTTGAGCTCAAGAACATTGCTGGAAAACCCAGAAATTTTGATGTCTGCTCGAGCGGGAAATACGGGCTTCCAGGATTTTCTGCAGACATGATGTCCGCTCAAGCGGGGAGCCATGTAGTGAGACCTTCCGCTCGAGCGCCCAACTTCACACTCGAGCGTAAATTCGATGCATCCAGCATTTTTGCAGACCTCTTGGGTCCGCTACAGCGGGGAAGTCCGCGCTCGAGTGAGGACCCCTGTTTCTGAAATTTTGAAAATACATTCTGTGTTTTGTTTTCCGTTCTCTTTCACTTCTAAGTACTCTTCGGCATGCATTGAGCATTATGAATGAATTAAAAGAAGCCTAAAGGGGAATATGTGAATCAAGGGACGGATTGAATTGTTTGTGACCCGTTGTGTTCATGTAATGTGTAGGGTCAAGCTCCAGGGCAAATCACCCAGCCGATCACTGTGAGTAATATCTTATTAAAGATATCTGAAGTATGTTAATTGTCCAATCGCTTACTTCTATGTAAGTCTTATAAGCCTGAATGATGAAATGAATGGGCCAAAGGCCAGTCTGACATGAATGAATGAATGGGCCAGAGGCCAATATGATCTGAATGATGAAATAAATGGGCCAGAGGTCAGTTTGGCATGAATGAATGAATGGGCTAGAGGCCAGTATGATCCGAATGATAAAATGAATGGGCCAAAGGCCAGTTTGACATGAATGAATGAATAGGCCAGAGGCCAGTATGATCTAAATGATGAAATGAATGGGCCAAAGGCCAGTCCGACATGGATGAATGAATGGGCCAAAGGCTAGTTTGACATGGGTGAATGAATGGGCCAAAGGTCAGTTTGACAGTTTGACATGAACGAAAGATAAGTGGGCCAAAGGCCAATTTGACATGAATAGATTGGGCCCAAGGCCGTCCGATGTGTTTGGAACCGCAGTTATTTGACCTATGTATGGATATATGTATGTATTAGATAGAAATATGAATTGGGCCTAAGGTCGTTTAACGTATATTGTTCAAATGTATCTTCTTTATTTGATATTATTCACTGGGCCTTCACTCATGCTCATTCATGTGTTTGTAGGTGAGCCAAGAGAGGTCCCAACCCAGCCTCAGTGAAGTCTGTGTGAAACAACCAAGGTTTTTGAAGAGTTAGCCCTAGCGTCTCACGCATGAGACTCGTCTGCGCCCTTTTTCCATCTTGTTTTCTTTTGTCATGTCGGCGATGACTTTGGTTTATGTTTGTATGTAGTTTTGATTGGCTGACCCAGACTGAATGATCTTGTATGTGCAAAATTATTTGTATTAGTACATATTTTGTTGTGAGTTATTAACATATATACGCATGGTTTGTTATGATGTGCCATGTAAGCACAGCTCTATGAACAAAGTTTTAAATTTTGCTTCCGTTTGGCCCCTTTACTCTGATGAGTTATTCTGGTTTAGTTTGAGCCGTACGTAATCCCTTGATTACTGGCCGGTTATGTCCTTAACCCATGGGGCGGGTTCGGGTCGTGACACCAAGAATCTCAAGGTGACTATAGGCAGAATAAGAAGATCAGGAGTACTTTTTCATTCCAGCCACAACCACAGCAGTCAAAATCCACTTTTCCTTTGCCTAGTGTGGTTCCAGGAAAAAGTACATCTAGTGGCTTCACATGTTTCAAGTGTGGCCAGCAGGGCCATAAAGCCTTTTCGTGCCCACAGAAGGGTGGAGGACAGTTGATGTTGCCACCACCACTGCTTAACCGATCTCAGAGTCAATCTCAGTCTTAGAATGGAGGCCAGGGATTTAATTATTATCAGTGTGGTCAGCCGGGGCATATGAAGAGAACTTGCCCTCAGTTGGGAGGCGTATCTAGCCCATCAGGGTTGAAGCAGACTTAGAGCCACTAGTAGGCTCATTCAACTCAGGCTTCACGAGCTAATCAGGGAGCCACTTCAGCTCAGTCAGTACAACAGGCCTATGCTCCGAGAAGGGGGCAAGTTAATCAAGGGCCACAGGAGCGCGTGTATGCTGTTACCGTGCCAGAGTAATTGCCAGAATCCTCAGTTGTGAGAGGTATTGTTGTTGTGTGTAATTCTTTGGCTAATGTATTGATAGACATGGGTGCGTCTCATTCATTTATATCTACTACATTTGCTTCTGCATTGGGGTTAGAGGTAGCACAGTTAGTGCCTCCACTCAGAGTAGAGTCACCTGTTGGGGGTACAGTTGATTTAGACCGGAGTTGTCATGATTGTGAAATAGAAGTTGCCGGGCGTCGACTTCCGTTTGCTTTTGTGTTGCTAGATATGTCGAGTTTTAATGTCATTTTAGGCATGGACCGGTTGTGTTCTTATCAAGCTGTGATTGATTGTTATCGTCAGAGAGTTACAGTGTGCACTTTGGGTAGTGATCGTTTCTATTTTTGGGGGAACCGAGTTGATAGAGCCTTGTCGCCAATTGTTGACCCTCATAGTAGGAGCAAGCTTAGTGGCCTTCTTGCAACTCTCTTGGATAGTGAGAGTGACAGGGCTCATGTTGAGTTACCAAGGGTAGTTTGTGAATACCCGAATGTCTTTCCAAAAGATCTTACTAGTTTACCACCTCACCTCAAGATCGAGTTCTCCATTGAATTAATGCCTGGCATGGCACTGATTTCCATGTCATCGCATAGATTTGCACTCACCAAATTGCATGAGTTGAAGATTCAACTCCAAGAAATTTTAGACAACGGCTTCATTCACCCTAGTACATCACCTTGGGGAGTGCCAACTATCTTTGTGAAGAAGAAGGATGGGTCATTACGGTTGTGTATTGATTACCGCAAGTTGAATAGAGTTACAGTTAAGAACAAGTATCCTCTACCTGGAATAGATGATTTGTTTGACCAACTTAGAGAGTCTCGTTGCTTCTCAAAAATAGATTTGAGGTCGGGGTACCATCAGTTGAGAGTCTAGGAGGAGGACATTCAGAAAACAGCCTTTCGTACGCGTTATGGCCACTATAAATTCCTTGTAATGCCTTTTGGGTTAACCAATGCACCTGTTTCCTTTATGGATTTGATGACCATAATTTTTTGGGAATACTTGGACCGTTTTGTGGTCGTCTTTGTGGACGACATCTTAATTTATTCAACCTCCGAGGAGGAACATGAGGCTCACTTACGGGTAGTGCTTGAATTGCTTCAGAAACACCGTTTGTATGACAAGTTTGAGAAATGCAAGTTTTGGTTAAACGAGGTAAAATTTTTGGGGCACGTAGTGTCAAGAGAGGGAGTAACAGTAGACTCCTCAAAGATAGATGCCGTACAAGAATGGGAATAACCCAAGAATGTTTTTGAGATCCGGAGTTTCTTGGGGTTAGCGGGGTATTATCGACGTTTTGTTAGGGACTTCTCTAGCCCAGTTGCACCTTTGACTAGGTTGACTAGAAAGGGTATCAAATTTGTGTGAAGTGAGGCTTGTGAAAAGTCATTCTAAGAACTTAAGACTAGATTGACCACCGCACCGGTCTTGATAATTCCGAAAAGGGGTTTGAATTATACAGTCTATTGTGATGCGTCCGGGGATGGACTTGGTTGTGTCTTGATGCAAGAGGGAAAAGTTGTGGCCTACGGTTCACGACAATTGAAAACTCATGAGAAAAATTACCCCAACCATGATCTAGAATTAGCAACGGTGATTTTTGGTTTCAAAATTTGGAGGCATTACTTGTACGGTGAGAAGTTTGAAGTCTTCTTCGATTATAAGAGTCTAAAGTATTTGTTTTCTCAAAAAGACTTGAATTTACGACAACGGAGGTGGATGGAATTTATGGAGGATTATGACTTTGAGTTACACTATCATCCAGGGAAGGCCAATATAGTGGCTGATGCTTTGAGTCGAAAATCTGTGAGTAGTTTGGCAAATGTGGCCATTCGGGAATGGGATATGCTAGATGTTATTGGCAAGTTCGATTTGCACTTGGGTGAGTCTGGAGAGAGTGCTACCTTGTTTACTTTGAATGCTCAACCTACCTTGGTTAGTAAGGTCATAGAGGCACAACGAAGAGATCGTGATGTGGAATCAATCCGTGTTAAGATTTCCAATGGGAACGAAGAGAAAGGTTTGAACGTTCAGTCGGATCTGAGTGTACATTACCCAAATCATTTGTTTGTACCAGAATCTTGTAGAGAGGAAGTACTTCGGGAGTTCCATCACTCATGCCTTGCGGTACACCCATGAGGCACAAAAATGTATCATGATCTTAGTCGTCAGTTTTGGTGGAGGGGTATGAAATGGGATGTCACTTTATTTGTATCGAACTTCCTTACTTGTCAACAAGTGAAGGCCGAACACCAAAGACCAGCGGATTTGTTACAACCCGAACCAATAGCCGAGTGGAAATGAGAGCGTGTTACCATGGATTTTGTAGTTAGGCTTCCTAGAACACAACGAGGTAATGACGCCGTTTGGGTGATTGTTGATAGGTTGACTAAGTCTACCCATTTCATTTTGATGTGCACCAGCGACTCAGTTAAACGCTTGGCAGAGTTGTACATTAGAGAGATAGTTCAACTTCATGGAGTCCTTGTGACTATTGTGTCGGATAGGGATCCTTGTTTTACTGCCGGTTATGGCAAAGCCTTCAAGAGGCGTTGGGAACTAAGTTGACTCTTAGCACCGCTTATCATCCTCAAACCGATGGACAGTCGGAACATACAATTCAGATTTTGGAGGACATGCTTAGCGCTTGTGTCCTTGATTTTAAGGGGCCTTGGGAAAGGCACTTACCATTGATTGAGTTTGCTTACAACAATAGTTACCAAGCTAGTATTGGGATGGCACCATTTGAGGCCTTATATGACCGACCTTGTAGATCACCAGTTTGTTGGGCCGAAGTGGGTGATACACCGTTACTGGGCCTGGAAATTGTTAGAGAGACAACCGAGAAAGTTGTTCTCATTTGGAAGAGGTTAGCTACGACCCAAAGCCGACAAAAGAGTTATGCCAATAAGAGGAGATGATCTTTATCTTTTGAAGATGGTGACAATGTGTTACTAAAAATCTCACCAAGATGGGGTTTGATGAGATTTGGTAAGAATGGTAAATTATCTCCAAGGTTCATTGGGCCTTTTGAGATCTTAGAGCGAATTGGGGAAGTGGCATACCGATTAGCTTTACTGCCACAACTTTCGGGAGTTCACAACATATTTCATGTATCTATGCTTAGGAAGTATGAACCCGACCCTTCTCATGTTCTTGATTGGGTTGACTTGGAGGTAGATGAGGATGCCTCTTACGAAGAACGACCGGTTCAAATATTAGATACCCGAGAGCAAGTACTATGGGCAAAACTATACCATTGGTAAAGGTGTCGTGGAGACACCATGTGGTTGAAGAAGCGACGTGGGAACGGGAGGCGAAAGTCTACTCCAAATATCCAGATTTATTTGAAAATGCTTAAGTTGCTTTTCTTTGTAATATTCCCTAGTGTTGAGGGAAAACGTATTTAAAGTTGTTAACCACATGTTGGTATGTGCGTTGTTGTTTTAAGCATAAGGTTGTTTAGAGTTGCCGTTACTTTTTGGGAAATTTCATGTTTATGCATAACTGGGAGGTTGCTGTTAATGAGATAACCACGGTGAAAATGGTGCAATTTGGTTGAGAGTTAGTATTGTGATTTGAAAATGAAATAACGTGGCTTTGATTGCTAGAAACCCCGTTTTTTGGGTAGTGTGATTTGAAATTTCAGGGACAAAATTCTGTAAGGGGAAAGGTTGTAGCCATCCTACTTTCAATCCTTCTTTCATGATTTGCCACTTCGACTGGGCCGGTCAGGGGTCGAGTTGCCTGATCGGGTCGAGGGGATCCAGGGGGCAGCGCCCTGGCAGGGTTGAGGCGCAGCGCCCCCAAAACAAAAATGCAAAATGCATTCAAAGTTGCTTGTCCGCTCGAGCGGCCGTTTATGCGCTCGAGCGGAGAATGTTTGGTTTCAGAAGTTTGACATGTCTGCAAAAGTACTGGGTTAGTATATTTGGCGCTCGAGCGGGGCATTCCACGCTCGAGCGGGCTAACTTATATCAGTTTGTGAATTTGATATTTCATATTATTTTTTTCAGTCCTCTCTCTCTAAAACTCTCCAGAATTCCAGATCGGGAGCTTCTATTTCTAGAAGTCATCTTCTCTATTTGATTTCTCCAAATCCATTGGAATTTAGACCTAAGTTCTTCACCAAAGTTGGTTATCATCTCGAGGGCTTCGTTGTGTGCGATGAAGATCGAGTTTCAACACCGTTGATTTTGGGGGTTTCATTTCATTTATTCTTCAAAACTTGAGGTTGTGATTTTCTTAGAGTTATATATATGTTGTTACAAGATCTACATGATTTTCGAAATCATCCTTTGATTAGCTTTGAGAAATTGATTGTTGATTTCAAGAAGATGAGTGATTTTGAAAGGGGGTTTAATTTCTTTTCCTTTTAAAATAGAAATTGAAGGTTTTGAACCATATTGATTGAAGAAAGATGATTTTGGGGAGATTGTTCTAAATATCTTGGAGATGAATGGTTTTGGTGAGAAAACCTAGAAATTGGGTCTTTTCTTTGAAAGATGTTGAAAATCCTTGCAAGATATTGTCATATTTATTTTGTGTACCAAAATAAATGGATGTTTTGAAAATTTTTTATTTATATATAAATGACTAATTTTGTGAAAAAAATGAGAAATGTTGTTTATTTTGCAAATTGTTGTCAGAAGGTTGATTTACTCTTGAATTGACTAAATTGTTAAGATTGCTCGAAATGTGGGAATTACGTTATTCTCTTGAATGAATTGGATATGAAAGTATATATATATATATATATATATATATATATTCATATTGTGGAATTGTGTTGAAAAAAGGATTGAAAATTTTGATCACAATGGTATATTGTGTGGAACAATTGAATATGGAAGTAATGTTGCATTGCATTATTAAGCATACATTGGCATTTTAATTCATTGGACTATGTTAAGCTTTGGAAATTTGCATTGAGAAAAGAATGTTGGGAAATGGGTTTTCATGAAATGGTTTTGGGGTAAATACGATGGTAAGTCTTGATAGGTGGTGTAGATGAAATTGTTTAAGTTGGCCTGAGTGGCTTTGGTGAAATACCAGAAAGTCGCGCGGATAGGTGTCAAGCCTTCCGGTTAATACCGGTAAAAATGACAATTGGTAGTACTCGAATAGTCTACTTGTAGACACCGACCTAGGGATTACCAGAGTTGTATTTACCGCCCCCTTTAATTAAATTGACAAATTTTGAACAGTTGAAGTTGCATAACATCATTGAGCATGATGGTTTTCAAAAGATAAAAATGTGTTTTACTTTAAAAAAGGCATAGCATGGCATGTGCATTCATCTCTTGAGAATTGTATATAATGTATATACTTTGTTAAGGATTTCCTACTAAGCTTTATGCTCACCCTACCGAATTTTTGTGCAGGAAAAGATGTGGTGAATCCGCCTAATTGAAAGCGTGGAAATGTGTGTGTTGAGAGCACTAAAGTTCTCATTTGCTGTGATTCTATTTATAAGCCAAGGGCTATGTATATGTGGGTTTGAATAACCATTTTGTGTACCGGGCTTAAGCCTTGGAAGATTATAAACCCTTGGGGGTGCTTATTTGGTTATTTACTTCTTGTTGAATCAATGTAATATTGCATGAGGGACTATTATTATTATGTAATGCAAGTATGGGAAATTATATTTGGCTTTCCTTTAAGAGAGCCATGATTGTTGCATTATCATTTGCGCTAGAAATTTGGGGCGTTACACAACTCAACGCACATACAGCCCTGGGCTTACATTCAACCAATAACAATAAAATAAAAATGAAGCCTCAGCTCCGAGTCCTCCCAAGTCAATGCCTTGGCGGAGGCATAGCACCTGTACCTGAAATGGTTTCCCTTATAGGGTGAGCCACAGCCCAGTAGAGATATACTACACAACATATGAACCGTGACAAGACTAAAGAGGAGTATGCTCATGCCATGCTCATGATAAAATAGTTTATCTCTCTTTTTGTAAAGCATGCAATGCTGAGATGCAACAACAGAAATAAAGCCATTTCCATTTTAAACCATATCTGTTACATGAATACTAGCTCTGTGAATCTCTAGGTGAGTGTCTGCAAGTAGGCCCTAATGCACTACCACTGTCATTTTTACCAGTAAACTGGATGGCTCAACACCTAATCGCGCGATTCTACACCCCTATCCAAATTCACTAATGCCAAGTTTGGGAAGACTAAAAAAGTGCACTTTTTGTCTTTTTGGACTAAAAAATTAAGGTTGAAAATATGGATATTTGGGTTAACTTTTTGACTTTTTATTGAAAAATGTGTAATAAAAAATTGTAAAAATTGATTTGTATGGAAAAATTTGAATTGGGAGTTGTGCAGCCGTAATTGTTGACTTTTGGTGAATAGTGTTAACTTTTTAACTTTTTGAGTAACTTTTTGGCTTTTTGACTTTTTTTGAAGTCCCCAAACTTGGCCTAAGTATTTATCTTTTTGCAAACAGATACATTTCCAAATATTTCTAAAAAATAGATACATTTCCAATGAAATGAATGTAATGCAATGTCCAATGCAACAAATAAGGAATATGGTTCAATTTACCTAAGTCTCATGCATTTCTACAACAATCATGGCTATCCTCCACCGATAACCCAAAATAGATATTTCTAAACACATATTTAAATAATTAAATTCCAAAAATTTCGATAAATACAATCTATTCCACATCTCATCAAATATGAATAACTACACTAGTTTTCATATTACAATCACGTCCGGTAACCTCTCAAGGTCCATTTCTAACCGTGTCGGTTTTTTTCCAACAGATACTTTGAGCAAAATAATATCGTTAATGCCGAAGAAAACATCATTTTCTTTCCAAACTCATTCTCCAAGCATTATTCAATTATGACATCCTATTTTGATCAAAAATCTCAAAAGTTAAACGTAATTTCATTGTTTTCTTTAAAAATGCACTTTTGGTCGCAAAACGGTAAAAATTTCAAAACTGATCCAATCGAAGTCCATTTTTTTTCAAATTTAAAACATACCTCTTTCATAACCTTACAAACATATTCCAAGTTTACACTTTCACAATTTCGGTATCAACTCTTTATTTTTCTCAAAATTTCTCTTTTAGGCAATTAAATCACAAAATTTTCAAAAATTCTAATTAAATTATATACAACTCTAAACTCCATATAATCAAGTAAAAGTGCATAAAGAAGTGTAGGAAAAATCCCTACCTCGAGCCAAGAAGCTTTCAAATTTTTCGACAGCAGAAATTAAATTTTTTTGGAGCTAAACGATGCCTTTTCCGTCCTCTACGTTTTGATCCAAAGCACTAGGGGTCAAAAATGACTTACATTAGATCAAACCCATGAAAAACCAAAATTGGAACCCTTTCTCTTTTCTTTCTCACGGCAAGAACTCCAAGAACTCTCAAAAGTTGAATAAAAAATTCTTTTGGTTACTTTTATAGATATTTCCTAAACAAATATCTAATTAAACAAATATCTAACTATATATATGCACACCTATATATATATATATATATATATATGTATATAAATTTAAAAATACATTTCAACATCTTTAATGGCAAAAGTGAATATAATATTTTGTCACAACAAAATATATTTCGTTTAATGGTACACACCATAAATATTCACAACTCTTTTATGGTAATTAAATAATAATAATAAAACCATAACAATATTCCACGATTACTAACGGGTCACAATTCAATCAATTGGGTCCAAATGAATAGAGTTTAATAATTTAAAATAAATCCCCAACTGAGATTAAAGTATAAATTCAATTTGATTCAACTCATTACAACCTTCCCCCCTTAAGAAATTTCGTCCCCAAAATTTAAACTAGATAACCTCGCTGAATCAAAATCAATTACAACCGTAGAAATGCAATCATGGCATAATAACACAACCTCCCAATTAAACATAAGAAATTCACCCTATTCCATAACACATACAATGTGCATGCTAATATCAAAATAACATTTCTATTACAACTCTCAAACATCGATAAAAAGGTCTGAATACTTCTCGCGGACTTCAGCCTCACGTTAACAAGTCGCCTCCTCAACCCTGTGGTGTCTCCACAACATTTTCACCAATGGAAAAATACGAACAAAAGATACATAGACACATACTGAGAAATACGGAGAAAATACACAGATACGTACATATACACAGACACATTTGGGGAATATGTCATTATTGACAAGGAATATTCTGCCTATGGACGTCAACGAGCATATGCCATTACTATGACAGAATATTCCGTTAGCTGACGTCATCGGGCGTAAGCAAAACACGTAAAAGGGAAAGAAACATGAATGTAGGTGTATCTCGATTTTCTTCGCGCCCCCTTTCGGAGAGCTCGAATTGGTCCTACAGTTCGGACTTCTGTCACGGTTTTGAATCTAATCTCACAAAGTGCAATGTGAGACTGATAAACACCAAAGAGTCCAATCCGGCAAATCCTTTTGGAAAATCAGATTTTGAATCAAATAATGCCAAAACTGGACTGCTTTTCTAGATTACAGAGTCGCTATCTAAATATTTTGTTTTTGGGAAATTTAGGAAACCCTGACTCGTGCCAAAGGCCACGTGTCCGTCATCACCAAAGTTGCCTCGGCTCGGGAACTTGGGTACGAGGGGGGGAAGGTCATGAAATGAGCACCCCTGCCCGCCCGATCAAAGATATGCCTCTACTGTCATGATATGTTGTTTTATAAATACATGTGTTCTTATTCCGGCTATTAGCTAACTTTACTATGTGACGCACACACAATCAAGTATAGACTAAAATCGCGAGAATTGGAACAATTCAACTCATGTTTGTTTTCGAAAATGGTTTGAAGTTGTCACCCTCAAGTGGGCTAAGAAAATGCGGATTTGCCACCCTCAAGTGGGCTAAAAAACATGATTTGCCACTTCGCAAAGTGGGCTTAAAACTCGCATTCATCGAATTGTTCCAATTCAAGCAACAAAGCCTTCATCCACAAGCATTTATGCAGTTAATCATTTAAGGAAATAGCCTCATGGCAAGCATGCTATCATGGCAACACTCACACTCATGCAAGTATGCTAAAGCGTAAAAGCTTACAGTGTACTCCAAGCCAAGAAATAAAACAAAGTTAGAAAAATTCATGATTCCTAACTATGTTAAGATACCTAATGCAACACATGCAATGATGCGACTAAATAGGCTCGGCTGCCTAATCATGGAATTTGCAACACCTTGATAACATGCTTTTAAACACGTATTCGAATAAGTGTACTGAAATTGCGATGTAGTTTGAATGATGTGTCGAGCCTCAGTGCATGCAAGACAAATGAATGATGCAAACATACAAGCATAATGTATGCTAATAAAAAATGACCCTAATCTAATCATCGAAAGCGGTTAAGTAAAAGGGAGAAAGATGTGGGGATGGAAGACATGCACACACGCACGCACCCTTGTTACAACATTGTGCCCTCTCGAAGGAGGGTCCGAATGAATAAGCTAAGCTACACTAAGCTAAGCTAATTATTACAAAACGAACTAATTAACTATTCTAGCTAATTATTACAACACAATTGAATAACTAGCTATGCTAAGCTATTTAAAATATTACAAAACATATCGAATAACTAGCTATGCTTAGCTAATTAAAGCAATTTAAATAAAGCAAGTAAACGGCCTCGAAGGCGAGGGAGACATACATGCTCGGTTGGATTCCTTCCGAAAATCCATCGCATTGCCATCGGTTGCCTCTATTTGCACTCGCTGTGATCTCTGAACATCGTACCAACTTCTAGATTGCTTCTGCTTCAACACAGGAACACGTTTACACAAAAATGGACTGGTGGCCGGTCGGCCACAGAAGGTGGCTGTCGGCCACCTTAATTGGCCGATCGACTAGTTTAAGTGGCCGGTTGGCTACCTTAAGTGGCCGATCGGCCACCCCTTTTTTTGGACTTCTGTTTTTGCTGCAGCAGAGAGCAACAGAGGCAAATCAATGCATTTTTCAAGGAATGTGTGTACTGCCACTCTCCTTGTCATTTCTCAAGCTCAAAGGAGTATGGCACTTGGCTCTCAAGCCACCAATCAAGCATTTTCAATGCATGATGGCCAAAGAGTCAAGCTTGTACAAAGTCAATGAATGCACAAATAAGACTCAAAGGACCACCACCCTATCATGCATGATCAAGGGCGACGGCGACTAAGAAACGTGACACGTTTCATCACTTTGAGTATGAAACGGCCCCCATTTCTTGTGTTTGGATTAACGTCCGATCCAAACACATGCAATGCAACACAAATATGCTTATCTTGCTCAAGCTTACTTGGTTCATTTTATTTACACATTTTACATTACCGATTAATCCTTTAACCGATTAAGTCCAATGTGAAAGTCCTCTAATTGGAAAGATGGCCTAAGCCACAAGTGCCTTGAGCATGAAAACGCCTCATGCTGCTGGTTAGTAGAAACCCTCGAGGGAGGATTAAAACCATTAGGCATGAGAGCCTCAAGTTCACACTTAAGCCAACAAGGGGTTCAAGACCACTTTCAAAGTAAAACAAAATGTGAAGAATAGAGGGAGGTTGTAGACTTTTCAGTGCTGAAATGGCATGAAAAATGGTACTACAACATGCAAACAACTCATGTACAACATGTTCAAAAGCCAAAAGCATTAAACTAGTGAAGAGCACTACACTAGAGGCATGCAATATCAAGCTCAAATGACCAAACCAGCTCAAAACAAAGCTAAGACATGCCAAAATAGTGGCTAAAACATGCTGAGATTGAAGCATAAAAGCCTAGAAAAACATGCTCATATTTTAGCTCGCAAGCAAGACTCAAGACACAACTCTCAAAAGCAATGAAAGAGTGAAATAAGTGAGAGCATGACAGAGATATATACACTGAAATCACACGTTAAATGATGCTACAGCATGCAATCATCGCATACAAAACATGTTAGAGGCCTTAAAACATTAAGCTAGTGAAGGCATTTGCACTATAGCTATACAAAACATGGTTGATATGATCAAAGTAGCCCAAAATAGAGCTAAATCATGCCAAATCAGAACCTAAGACATGCCTGAACTAAGCTAACACAAGCCACAAAAACATGTTACCATAGGATGCTAACTAGGCATGGAAGTGAAACACAAGGAGGGGAGGCCACCCCCTCTATTTTTGGACTTCAAAACACACTTTTTACTACTGAAATAACACTGAATTTCAGTGGTTTAAAGGGCCAAAAAGTTTGACTTTAATATGCTAGAAGATGACATAAAAGCTCACTCAAACAAACAACAAGATGGGTAGACAACCCCTTAGCATGAAATGATCTCAAACCAACATGTTAAGGTTGAAAAATCAGAGCTTTTTGTAGTTGAAAATCAGGCCAAAAAAAAGTGTAAAAAGATGGCAAAGCAAACAACTAAAACAAAGCTTACAAAGTAACTCTTATACCTTTGAAGCACAACATTTAAACAGCCACAATTCTGAGCTTAAACCAGCCTTAGCAGCTCAAACAAAGCATCAGAGAACCTCAGTTCCAAGATGAAGATGTTTGGCTAAGGGTCTCTTTGCAAAAGTGTAGAGAATTCTCACTTTCAAGCACAAAATAGGGAGAGAGAGAGAGGATTCTAGAGAGAGAGAGAGAGAGGAAATTTGCTCACAAAATTTTCTAACCTCTTAAATGGGGAAGGGACCCCCCATTATATAGAAATGCAAGCCAAAAGCTTGCATTCATCCCTCTATACACGTGTATGGAGATGAGCATCAGTGCTCAGCAGCTGGCACAACTGGCAAATAAATATCTGAAAAAGAAGAAAAGCTGGCCGTCAGCCACTTTAGGTGGCTAGCCGGCCACTTCTCCTAGCCGACCGACCACTTCAAGTAGTCAACAAGGGGGAAAAGTGGCCAACAAGGCCTTTCCCCCCTCCAGTCAAGAGGCAACAAGGTTTGGTCCAAAAACAAGCACAAAACAAAGAGGGTTTAGAGGCTCAAAGACAATGCGTTCCGTCGAGAACTTCAGGCACTCAAAACAAGCACAAACGAGCACAATCATCGAGTGTACAGACGATGACGTCTAAGTCTTAAGGTCGGTCAAAAATGGGGTGCGTACAGTAGGGATGCAGGGTTTCGAACCCCCGACCTTGGGTTCAACCTTTCCATCCTTAGACGCCGAACCAGACCACTTAACCAAGTCACTCTTGTGACAAAAATGGTCAAATAAATGTATATAATACATAAATATACAATATATATACATATATGTATACAACTTTCCCGTTTCTCTATCTTCCTTCAAAAACTGCGTCTGACACGCGGCCTTGCTTTTGCATCAGCTGGCCGACAAAAGCAGACCTCCTCGATTTGTAAACTCGCCTCGACTCTCTCTCCCTCTTTGTTGTAATGCTCTGCCTTTTTATTACTCGGATTCCATTACCAAACCATTATTATATATATTCAATTTTAGAGATAACATACAAAACTCTTTATATTTACAAGAACACATGAATAAAGATTCTCTCATCCGAATATAATATGAATGCAATAAGAGTTATATTTAATAAATTGCCCGTAGGCTTACATCTTTTAAACTAAGAGGAAGGGTTTAACCCTTTTACATCGATGGCATTCTGCCCACAAATAAAAGGCCCCGTGGCCAACTACTAAAGAAGATCCATGACCTTGAAACACTCATCGACGTTCACTTGAAAAACGATTAGCAACGTGGGATGAACATAAAGTCTAGTAGGGATTTCAACATGATCCTAAACAATAACAACTTACAGATAGCTATGATCATGAATGCTTAGTCTCATACTATAATAATAATGTGACGGTTTATACAGAAATATACGTATATAAGAAATTTTCTCAAAATCATTCATTTCATTCAATAATGTAAGCAATTCACTTTTCTTTCTTCTTGCTACTTTTTTCCAAAATTCACATGACCATAACAAATACTTGAAAACAATTTCACCAAGCCATTATGTTTTCTCTTACTTTTCGGACTTGCACCTGATTTTCCTTTTCAAAATATGTTCACAAGTATCCAATATCCTTTACATTTTTTATAATCTCAATATAGTATTTATGTCAGTTTCCAACATATTCATATCTATTCTTGCATACTTTTAGTATAAAAGGAAACAAGAAGCAACCAACAAGTATCTAATCAACAAATGAGACAACTCGGCCTTCCAAAACTATAACCATCATAACCCATAACATACCCAGATACACTGAGACAATAATGATAAATAAGCTATGCTCTACCTGCCTTAAGCACGGTAAGCCAATGATACACCTTTCCACAATGAAATGCCAATTTACCAGACACCGGCTAGAAGGTAATGGTACCTCTGCCAAGTTCTCCAAACGCTAGCTGGAAGGTACTGGTACCTCTCATTCTAAGCGCGGCCAATTCTCCAGGCGCTAGCTGAAAGGTAATGGTACCTCTCATTCTCAGCGCAGTATACATTACCAATCATTACAATATGGCAAAGTACAACCAACAAGTGTAATGCCTACACATAAACTATTCAACAAGTTACAACCAACACAAGTGTAATGCATACACAACAATTCAACACAACAATTCAACACAACAATGTCATCCTCCACAAATGATCAAGGACAAAACCTCTAAATGTATGTATTCAATACACGTATTATAATAATTCAACTCTCATGAGATTTTAAATCCAACCTCAAGTTAATTTCTGAAATTCACATAGTGTTATCATTTCATTTTTTCATTTCAAAAATCAATTCTCTTATTTTCCAAGTTAACATACTCCACCCTTTATCCCAATCCATTCTTTTCATTTCACAAAACTAATTCCATAGATATCAAAGCCATAACCTAACTTAATTTAATATGTTCAATCCAAAATAATTCCAATGCCATAGTTAATTCTCCCTTTTAGCTATTATCACATTTACGCAACCCATAATAACAATTTACAAACATCATTCAACTTGACCCATTTTTAATTCACCAAGTCAAAACATTAAATTAGGCCTTTTTCTTCTTTCAACATAAACATACTAGATTACTCCCCAATTAACCCAAACAACAATCAATTTAACAATCTCATTCCCAAATAACAAACCCTAGGTTCCCTTTCATGACTTTCAAAGAAATCCATAATGGATATGATTTTAATGCAATACAAATCTACCATATATCTATCTATAGATGAGGTATTGAAAAGGAACAAGGAAATCCCTACCTTAAGATTCGAAGCTCAAGATTTGAAGCTAAAGTTGAAGACCCAACTTGAAACTCAAATGAAATCGCAAAACAATCAATAGAAGTCTTGATCTATGCTTGTTTTTCAACCTTCTTGAAAGATTTGGGGTGAATCTTAGGTAAAAAGAAGAGAAATCAAGAGTTTGGAAGGTTAGGGTTTCGGGTTTGGAGGATGGGAGGAGAAGAGAGGGAGAAAAAATAGAGTTTTAGGGCCAAAAAGTCACTTTATAATGCCTGTTAGCGACGTGGTCGCTCGAATGAAGGAGGCTTGGCTCGAGCGTACAAAAGAAGCTCTCAGAATTTCTGAAACTCGCACAGTTCGCTCGAGCGAGCATGCTGCCAACATAGAAATGCAAAATTCAAACAGGTATAACTCTCTCGTTTGGATTCCGTTTAGGGTCGTTCTTGTATCCAAATTGAAGCCCCAGAAGTAAGCTTTCCAATGGTTCTAGCCTCACATCAAGATTCAAAGTATGGAGAGAGAAAATGATGAAAGAGTGAAAATTACTCAATAACAATTATTCAAATTTGAAGTTTTTGATTCAATCTCACCCAACCACTATGGTAACACCTCAACCAAGGCTCAAATATCAACTATGAAGGTTCTCAATCAAGATAATCAAAGAGTCAAATTATAGTTTCATTATAACAGGAAGCATAGAGTGCTATGACCTCTCCACCTTAAGAAATTTTGTCCCCGAAATTAAAGATAAACCAAAACATAAGGCAAATCGACCACAGAGCACTCAACACCCAAGCACTTAGGAAAAGGAACCTACCCTCACAACAAAACCCTCAGTTAACTCTCACAAAAGAAGAGGACTTACCACGAAAATACGTCCCAAACGACAACGCTCCGGTGAAATAAGCTCCAACAATACCAAACCCTCCTCAGATCAAAACATATGACTAGCGATCCAAGCTAAGTCACTACTCAACATTCATCATCCCAAGTAAAACAAACGATAGCAAAACTTCGTTTTAAAAATCGTTCTCTTGTATATAAAACATTTCTCAAAAGATACTCAAATTCTCATCATTGATAATCAAAATATATTTTTGCATTTTCCATGTGAAACTCAAAAGTTTTGTAAACATTTCTCATAAATAAGGTGTTACCCATAACATATAACCATCCATAATTTAATTGCCAGTGACTACTTATTGAAATTCTTCATACCATTTAAATTAAATCAAATCCTCGACATTTTTGTTTTAACAAAGCCATTAGAAGACCATAACACTAGGAAAAATTCATTTTCCAATTCCTTTCCAATATGACAATCGGTGAACTTCTACCGTCACCCAACAACACCCATCACTCACATGGTGATGTCACAACCAACATAAAACGTAACATTTCTCTAATAACAGTTAATAGAAATAACAACTATGCTATCAACACGATAAGGCACAAGAAAATCCACGATTTTGCAATTTCATTCCGTTATAATCATTATCATAAATTATCAGCTACACGAGCCAAATACATAAGCAAATGAAGAATCTACAACACGTTACCCCAACCTGTGGTTTTCCACTAATCCAAAACAAGTCTCACACAAGCTTCCGACCACATACACGAGACTCAAAGCTCGCAAAATCATTCCAAGGCACCCATAACCTATCAACCTTTATACACAAGCCCAAGCTTTCCTCAAGGTGACTACTTGTCAACCAAAACCCGATATTAACAAACTGACTAATCAACTCGATAAACCTTTACACTTGATAAACCAAACACTGATGTGCTACTCAATACTATTTACTCCAAAAATGGAGTTCCATGCACATACCCCATATTTTTTAATCTCACTGGATTCCTCAAGATCAAACCATACCATCATTGTTCCTAAGGAAATCATCACCCCTATGCCTACATAGTTAGCATGCCCTTACATCTCAAATACAAGACCGACATGGTCAATGGCAATGACACAATCCCTAATACATAAAACAATTTCGACCAACGCTACCCTCATTACGCGAGAACACAAATTGTTCTTCCTTCCAAGGAATACTTCTAGCATCTACTAACAAAATTCTTCTCCTACTCATAAACTCCACCCAATATCTAATAGCACCACCAACCCATTTCACCCACACATCATTACCAACTTATAACAAATCACAACACGAACACTACCCCTATTCATGATTGATAGAATGACAACGAACTCACTAACCAACAAAACCCAAAACACTAGACATCACACCAGTACCATTTCCACTAGCCCGAGGTACAAATCTCACACTCCCTCAGACATTTTCACATAACTTCGCCAATACAAAAAAACTCTAAAGCCTCATATTCCCTTAAAATCAACACATCCAAAGCCTTATAACTTGACCCTTACGATACCACCACACCAATCACAGTAACCCACGGATTCCACGTTCTCAACAAACAACTTCCAAACTGAACAAGGCCCATAGGCCATCACATAACTATCTCATAATTTAATACCAAACATGCAACAACACTAGGATCATCGTTCTCATTAACAATTTCTTACTACATATATATAAAAGAGAGTTCGAGATTCACTACGTGCCCCTACTACATGAGAATAAACAAAAAACAATACATATATACAACATATAATCATGATGTCTTAGCATCTAACAGTACATTGGTCAACAACAAAAAGATTCAAATATTAAATCACAGGCCTCCAATACAAAAGCCCCTCTCCAAGGTAATACTGTTAGCTGATAAGTTGACCCTCACGAGGCTCTCAAAGCCTGGCCTGCCTATTTCTAGTACCAATACTGCCCTCGACTGGACTGATAAGACTGAGTCTGACTAGGTTCCGAAACACTTGAAGAATTCACACGCAGAGGGCATAAACGTCTAACATGGCCCAGCTAACCACAATCAAAACAAACAGCAGACTCCCTACTCTGAGACTGGCCTGAAACCTAAACCTCTCTGGACCTTCCAACAGAAGAGTCCGAAACCCTTGACGAAGATAAGGATTGAGCCTGGGACTGAACATGTGCTTGCCTCCACCTCTTACTAAGCCTAGAGAGCTTATGAACCATAGGAGTTGCTGAGATGGCCTCCTTCCTAACCCGACCAACACTCATAACCATGGCCTCTACATGGGCCGCTGCCTCAACTAGAGCATAGTAATTCTTCCATAGTGATCCGGCTACTTTCTCCCGGATATCATTACACAATCGCATCTCAAACTCATAACAACGACGCTCCTTTGTTTCCACCAACTCTGGAGCAAACCTCGAGAAACTAGTAAACCGCATCTCAAATTGTGCCACCGGAGTAGCATCCTGACGCAACTCAACAAACTGTTCCCTCAACCTTTCTTGAGCAGAAGGAGGGAAATACTTGGCCAAAAAGGCCTCGGTAAAAACAGCCCACGTGTTACCTACAGTATTCTTAGCATACTTCCACCAATAACCCATATCTCCCTTCAATTGGAAAGTCGCCAAAGAAATCCTCAACCCCTCGTCCTCGACTCTGAGCCTATCAAGAGTCTTGTTAATCTGTTCCAACCAACTATCTGCCTCCAATGGTTTAGCCTCACACAAAAACTCTAGTGGATTGGAGCGAAGAAACTCCTTAGTAAGCTTGAGGGTACGCCCGTTGACACCCTTATTGCGAGCTAGAGCATCTTGCACCGCTCTCACAATCTCGCGTGCAACTTCCTCGCCGACAGCCGATGCTGCAACGACAAGTGCTAAAGGAACCACTGTGCCTCTACCGACACTCCTACTACCCATCCGTCCTCTATTCCCTCGTGTAGACATCCTATAAAACCCAAAAAGAAAACCAAACTTAGTGCACAACACAACAGCCTTCCTCAAGGCACATACTTACCACCCTTAAGTTACAAGACACACTTAGCCCCGAAACATACATTTCTACTACATATAAACAGCTAAACACTTAAACACATAACCAAATCAAGTCCACAAAGATAGCCACTCATCCCAGAACTCTTAAGGAATTCCTATTAGAAACCACGTTGATCAGGCGTGTTTCTAATAAGACCTCAAAGCAAGTTCACTGGTTACAAGTATTATCCAAGAAAGTTAATCCCATGCTCACATAAATGCAACATATACGTCCTAACACTTATGCCAACTATATGCAACGTCCTCACCACACATAGCAAACCCATTGTTGTAAAAACCAATTCCCACGAGCCCAAAGTATTCAAACCCGGCTTGCTCTGATATTAAGTTATAACACCCCACCTTTTTATTACTCGGATTCCATTACCAAACCATTATTACAGATTCAATTTAAGAGATAACATATAAAACTCTTTATATTTATAAGAACACATGAATAAAGATTCTCTCATCCAAATATAATATGAATGCAACAAGAGTTGTATTTAAATAAATTGTCGTAGGCTTACATCTTTTAAACTAAGAGGAAGGGTTTAACCATTTTACATCGATGGCATTCTGCCCACAAATAAAAGGCCCCGTGGCCAACAAGTAAAGAAGATCCATGACCTTGAAACACTCATTGATGTTCACCTGAAAAAGGATTAGCAACGTGGGATGAACATAAAGTCCAGCAGGGATCTCAACATGATCCTGAACTGTAACAACTTACAGATAGCTATGATCATGAATGCTTAGTCTCATACTATAATAATAATGTGACGGTTTATACAGAAATATACGTATATAAGAACTTTTCTCAAAATCATTCATTTCATTCAATAATGTAAGCAATTCACTTTTCTTTCTTCTTGTTACTTTTTTTCCAAAATTCACATGACTATAACAAATTCTATACAACAATTTCACCAAGCCCATTACGTTTTCTCTCACTTGCCGGACTTGCACCTGATTTGCCTTTTCAAAATATGTTCACAAGTTTCCAATATACTTCACATTTTTCACAATCTCAATATAGTATTTACGTCTGTTTCCAACACATTCATATCTATACATGCATACCTTTAGTACAAAAGGAGACAACAAGCAACCAACAAGTATCTAATCAACAAATGAGACAACTCGACCTTCAAAAACTATAACCGTCATAACCCATAACATACACAGATACACCGAGACAATAATGATAAATAAGTTATGCTCTATTTGCCTTAAGCAAGGTAAGCCAAGGATACACCTTTCCACAATGAAATGCTAATTTACCAGGCACCGGCTAGAAGGTAATGGTACCTCTGCCAAGTTCTCCAAGCGCTAGCTGGAAGGTACTGGTACCTCTCATTCTAAGCGCGGCCAATTCTCCAGGTGCTAGCTTGAAGGTAATGGTACCTCTCATTCTCAGCGCAATATGCATTACTAATCGTTACAACATGACAAAGTACAACCAACAAGTGTAATGCATACACATAAACTATTCAACAAGTTACAACCAACACAAGTGTAATGCATACACAACAATTCAACACAACAATGTCATCCTCCACCGATGACCAAGGACAAAACCTCTAAATATATGTATTTAACACACGTATTATAATAATTCAACTCTCATGAGATTTTAAATCCAACAGCAACAGTAGTAAGATAACTAAGCACAAAACCTCCGAATGTATGTAGTCAACACACGTATTATAATAATTCAACTCTCAAGAGATTTTAAATTCAACCCCAAGTTAATTTCTGAAATTCACGTAGTGTTATTATTTCATTCTTCCATTTCAAAAATCAATTCCCTTATTTTCCAAGTTAACATACTCCACCCTTTATCCCAATCCATTCTTTTCATTTCACAAAACTAATTCCATAGATATCAAAGCCATAACCTAACTTAATTTAATATGTTCAATCCAAAATAATTCCAATGCCATAGTTAATTCTCCCTTTTAGCTATTATCACATTTACGCAACCCATAATAACAATTTACAAACATTATTCAACTTGACCCATTTTTAATTCACCAAGTCAAAACATTAAATTAGGCCTTTTTCTTCTTTCAACATAAACATACTAGATTACTCCCCAATTAACCCAAACAACAATCAATTTAACAATCTCATTCCCAAATAACAAACCCTAGGTTCCCTTTCATGACTTTCAAAGAAATCCATAATGGATATGATTTTAATGCAATACAAATCTACCATATATCTATCTATAGATGAGGTATTGAAAAGGAACAAGGAAATCCCTACCTTAAGATTCGAAGCTCAAGATTTGAAGCTAAAGTTGAAGACCCAACTTGAAACTCAAATGAAATCGCAAAACAATCAATAGAAGTCTTGATCTATGCTTGCTTTTCAACCTCCTTGAAAGATTTGGGGTGAATCTTAGGTAAAAAGAAGAGAAATCAAGAGTTTGGAAGGTTGGGGTTTCGGGTTTGGAGGATGGGAGGAGAAGAGAGGGAGAAAAAATAGAGTTTTAGGGCCAAAAAGTCACTTTATAATGCTTGTTAGCGACGTGGTCGCTCGAGCGAAGGAAGCTTGGCTCGAGCGTACAAAATAAGCTCTCAAAATTTTTGAAACTCGCATAGTTCGCTCGAGCGAAGAAAAGCTCGCTCGAGCGAGCATGCTTCCAGCACAGAAACGCAAAATTCAAACAGGTATAACTCTCTCGTCTAGATCCGTTTAGGGTTGTTCTTGTGTCCAAATTGAAGCTCCGGAAGTAAGCTTTCCCATGGTTGTAGCCTCACATCAAGGTTCAAAGTATGAATAGAGAAAATGATAAAAGAGTGAAAACTACTCAATAACAATTATTCAAATTTGAAGTTTTTGATTCAATCTCACCCAACCACTATGGTAACACCTCAACCAAGGCTTAAATATCAACTATGAAGATTCTCAATCAAGATCATCAAAAGTCAAATTATAGTTTCATTATAACAGAAAGCACAAAGTGCTACATTTGTCTTCTTCTCTTTCGTCTTCTTTTTCGTCAGCTGGCCGGCAAAAGCTACCCATCTCCTTTTACTGGTTTTTTTTTACCTTGACTCTCTCTCTCTCTCTCTCTCTCTCTCTCTCTCTCTCTGTTTTCTTCTCTTCCGGCTTCTTCTTCTTCCGTCTTCTTCTTCATCATCACTCTCTTTCATCTACTTAATCACTCTCTTCTCCTTTTTCTTCCTCATTTCCCTTGAGAGCGACAGAACATTGAGACTGAGCAGAGGAGAAAAGCTACCCAAAACTCAGTCTGTTCTCTGCTATTTCTCTGTGACTCCTTTCTTTCTTTTTACACTTCTCACCACACATGGCCTCATCTCGTCCCCTCACTCTCTTTCCGGACCTTAATGATCCAAGCTCTCCTGGACCGAGTGCCCCTGCTCCTACTCTTCCTAACCTTCTTGGACCCAGTGCCCCTGCTCTTACTCTTCTTAACCTTCCTGGACAAAGTGCCCATGTTCCTACTCTTCTTGACCTTCTTGAACAGAGTGCCCCTGCTCCTACTCTTCTTAACTTTCCCATGATGTCAGTTGAGCAAATCATGGCTGCTCAATCTGACATTGAAGCCAACCACTTCACATTGAGATCCTGCTTGAAGATAGTGACTGCAGTCACCAAATTGTCTCACCGACTGTAGAATAGGACCGGTGAGGTACATCAGTTAAATGTCCAACTTTCTCTGCTCTAGTGCATGTACAAAGATGCGCGAGTAGAGATTTGCGCACTAAAGGCGGAAAATAAAGAGGTGAAACGGAAGACCACCGTCATGGCCCGATTCGGAGCACCTTCGTACTTTGCCTTTGACAGCCAGTAGGGAATCAACTCTCTTGGCGGTCCTGTACGCACTGAGGCAGGGCCTTCAAGGGTCACCCACAACGACAAAAAAAAGGAAGAGCTCGGCGGGAGAGTCGAGTAAGTGAAGTCGGTGTGTGGCCGTTACCAAAAACAAGATCCCTCTATTTTTTTTTTGGATGTCACTGCAATCGGGGATGTCATCTCCTGACTTCAATAAAATCAGTTTCATTTTTTTTTTCTTCATAATATAGTGTAATAATTTAATTAATATCTATCCAAAGTGATTATCTCAAGACTCTTAACCAATGAGAACACCCTCCCTTTAAAGACACAATTTAATGATATATTTTGTAATTGAAACCGTCACACGACAACTAACTCATCTCAATATTAAAATGAATTCAAACTTAGTTACCCAATTGAATAAAACTAACACAAACAATGACTCCAATATTTCATCCCATGAGAACCTCCATTCGTCCCCCATTACAATCATATTCTTCCATGAATTATTCCAAAAACAAAATTCATAGATCACCTTAGCCTCAACTACTTCACTTGAAGAAGAAACACTAACCCTTACGAAACATAATGCAATCATGCCAAGCACACTACTCAAAAATTCTCAGCCACAATTTTAGTTGCCCAACCAAACAATTTATATATTATTTTTACCTATCCACTCTATTTCTTTCACTCGACGAACAGACTAAGAGTTTATGCAAACTTGTCTACATCCACCTACACAATTTCACTCCAACATAGAATTTACCCAAACACTCACACAATGCACTTCGAGTCCACCTAAAATTCATCAAGACTAGATACACATTCTAACAATACTAAGGTACTCCCAACAAATACTCATAGTTGTAGTGACTTTGAAATTTCCTTTGAAGTCTCTAGTCAGCTCGCTTCTACCCAAATTCTAAAAGATATAACCACAAGTTATGATGCCCCTCATTTACTCTAAAAAAAAAAAAAAATTCTATGTCAACAATAGTCATTCCATAACAATTTCCAAGACTAACAAAACAATGAAAGTACTTCATACCAATTTATTCTCCAACAAGGGGTCCGCCAAATAACTTCTTATAAAATAATACCACCACAAAGCACCATGGAATAAAATTAAAATAAGGAATTGCCCTCTATTAGGCAAAACTAAATATCTTTTAATTTAGGAAAACCACTTACCACTTAAGGTCAAATACACCCAAATTAAACCCAATTATAATATTAGATCAACATACCAATAGCACAAATTCTAGCCACACTTATAGCAAAACGAAGGATCAATATAAGGGGTTCACAACTCTTACACCGAGGATACAAAACAATCTTATAGCTAAAGGACAAGGGATACAAAATAATCTCCATTTCAATTGCATGAAAGTCACCGTCACTACACACGCCAAACTTAACCCAAAATAATCACGTGTACTTCTCATATTCACAATTTCTAATCCATAAGTACAATTAACTATAAAAATTAACATCAATCACTCGCGATGGATCAAGCACTAATTTTCATGATATTACTCAAATCATAATCACATCTACCATCTCAAGGCACCTGATCATAAAAACCATAGAATCACAACATCCTCACATGATCATTTCAAAAATTTCTTTAAGAACATTGGTTTGCTAACACAACTCCTAAGACATCAATTACATCATATCCCTAAACACTTATTGCACTTGGGTACATCAACAATAAACTCTAAGACAATTAGCTCCATCAAACTCAAAAGCATACACCACTTGGCTACATATCCCAAATGTCATCTCACAAGGCACTATATATATATATATATATATTTTACTACTAGAAATTTAATAAAAAAGCGCAACCCCAATCAACTTTAAACTTATTCCAATCTATCTCAAAATTATTTATCTCGTTCATCCTCTTAGGATTTGTAACAAAATTATAAACAAACAAACTCTAAGAATTACATCTCTTACTACATTCTATAATTTGCATCATGCTAAGATCACGTTTATTCCCAAGGAATTTTAGAACTAGCTTTATGTATTTCAATGTATACTCCAAAATATTTTATTTTAGGTTACTTTAATTATCATTAAAGTTGCAACCAAACCGTACTACTACAACACGTTTAATATCTAACTCACTCTACTTTCAAGATTTTTCACATCTAGCCCGCTTCTACAAACTTGATATAAAGTCGAAAAATAATTAAGTCCTCATAACAACAAACCAGTCACTACACAACACAAACTCAACCATTTTAAGGTCACATTTACACCCACAATCATACAAATTGGTTGGCTTACGCTTTAACACTAATTTCAATACATCTTGACCAATCATCTCGGCCATATTACTTTAGCTTACAACTTCTTCCTGGGGAAAAGGTATCCTCCTACATGAGAACATCCCGGGCACCACAAGTGCCTCTATTATGGCTTCTCCCGCTTTATGGCATCTTATATAAGAGACAGAATTTAGCTCAGAAGTAAGTACTCCACACTAGTTCTAATATGCTACATATGGATTTAACACAAACCTACAGATGTATCTACATCACATAAGGCAAACCATATAAGCACATAGTCAAATAGAGCACATACGAGTTACCCCTCCAAGATGTTACCCCTCCAAGATATTGACTCGTTCCACAAACATTCAAAGACTTCAAAATAGAAATAGCATTGATCAGGTGCTTTTCTAAACGGATCTCAAAGAATTTCAAGGATGCAAATCACATCTTAGAAGTTTAACCTTATACCCAAATAGTCACATAAACATGTTATCACATAACACATAAGATATGCAACATTTCTTAGTAGCGAAATGAACCCATTGTGGTAAAAATCACTTCCTACGAGCACCAAGTATTCAAACTTGGTAGCTCTGATACCAAGTTGTAACGCCCTGAAAATTGGGCAGGGTATATCTATTTATGCAACAAAACCCACCTGATAGACAAACACATATATATAGCTAACTATTCCATACATCCATTTTCATTAAATCCCAAATGCCAAATACATGTTGTTCACATCTCAATGACTCAGTTCAAATCCCAAACACGCATTTTACAAGAAGTATGAAATGAAAGAGAAACAGATAATAAGTGCCCTACAGGCTTACAAATTTATCCAAGAACATTCTTGGTTACACAAAATGGAGTTTCAACTCAACGCAAATACAACCTTGGGCTTACATTCAACAAATAACAATAAAACAAAAATGAAGCCTTAGCTCCGAGTCCTCCCAAGTCAATGCCTTGACGGAGGCATAGCACCTGTACCTGAAATGGTTTCCCATATAGGGTGAGCCACAGCCCAGTAGAGATATACTACACAACATATGAACCATGACAAGACTAAAGAGAAGTATGCTCATGCCATGCTCATGATAAAATAGTTTATCTCTCTTTTTATAAAGCATGCAACGCTGAGATACAACAACAGATATAAAGCCATTTTTATTTTAAACCATATCTGTTACATAAATACAAGCTCTGTGAATCTCTAGGTGAGTGTCTGCAAGTAGGCCCTAACGCACTACCACTGTCATTTTTACCACTAAACTGGAAGGCTCGACACCAAACCGCGCGGTTTTACGCCCCCTACCCAGATTCACCAAGTATTCATCTTTTCGCAAACAGATACATTTCCAAACATTTCTCAAAAACAGATACATTTCCAATGAAATGAATGTAATGCAATGTCCAATACAACAAATAAGGAATGTGGTTCAATTTACCTAAGTCTCATGCATTTCTACAATAATCATAGCTATCCTCCACCGACAGCCCAAAACATATATTTCTAACCAAAAATTCCGATAAATACAATCTATTCCACATCTTATCAAATATGAACAACTACACTAGTTTTCATATCACAATCACGTCCGGTAACCTCTCAAGGTCCATTTCTAACCGTGTCGGTTTTATTCTAACAGATACTTTAAGCAAAATAATACTGTTAATGCCTAAGAAAACATCATTTTCTTTCCAAACTCATTCTCCAAGCATTATTCAACTATGACATCCTATTTTGATCAAAAGTCCCAAAAGTTAAACGTAATTCCTTTATTTTCTTTAAAAATGCCCTTTTGGCCGCAAAACTGTAAAAATTTCAAAACCGATCGAATCGAAGTCCGTTTTTGTTCAAATTTAAAACATAACTCTTTCATAACCTTACAACATATTCCAAGTTTACACTTTCGCAATTTGGGCATCAACTCTTTATTTTTCTCAAAATTTCTCTTTTAAGCAATTAAATCACAAATTTTTTAAAAATTCTAATTAAATTTTATACAACTCTAAGCTCCATATAATCAAGTAAAAGTGCATAAAGAAGTGTAGGAAAAATCCCTACCTCGAGCCAAGAAGCTTTTAAATTTTTCAGCAACAGAAATTAAATTTTTTTGGAGCCAAACAACGCCTTTTCCGCCCTCTACGTTTTGATTCAAAGTACTAGGGGTCAAAAATTACTTACACTAGATCAAACCCATGAAAAATCAACATTGGAACCCTTTCTCTTTTCTTTCTCATGGCAAGAACTCCAAGAACTCTCAAAAGTTGAATAAAAAATCTTTTTGGTTACTTTTATAGATATTTCCTAAACAAATATCTAACTATATATATATATACACACCTATATATATGTATATAAATTTAAAAATACATTTCAATATCTTTAATGACAAAAGTGAATATAATATTTTCTCACCACAAAATATATTTCGTTTAATGATACACACCATAAATATTCATAACTCTTTTATGGTAATTAAATAATAATAATAAAATCATAAAAATATTACATGGTTACTAACGGGTCACAATTCAATCAAGTTGGTCCAAATGAATGGAGTTTAATAATTTAAAATAAATCCCCAACTGAGATTAAAGTATAAATTCAATTTGATTCAACTCGTTACATAGTACATCATCTTTTCGCTCCCAAACGTCACACATATATAATGTATTTAACGTATAGTCACATTCAATGACAACCAACATTAGATTAGTTTCAATTTACCTAATCCTCATACAATTTTTATAACAATCATAACTATCCTCCACCGATAGCCCAATATAGATATTTCTAAACAGATGTACAATCTTCTCAATAGATAAATTATTCAAATTTTCATTGTGAGAGACAACACGTGTCTAACTCCACCATTTATATCAATACTCATCCAATTTCAAATTACTAATGCCAATTTCAGTTATTTATACAAAATAACAATTTGACCCAATTAGGGCAAACTTCTCATTTTTCAAATATCAACCCAAGTACCAAAATCAACAATGTCGACACACTATAACCTCACATTCAAACTCCATACCCATTTATTTCACATTCACCAAAAATCCTATTTTTATTTCACACCCAAACCTTAGGTTTGTTCAAACTACTCCCAAATCCCACCATTGTTACACAATAACAAATAACTAAGCTAAAAACCATATGACGGTGTAGAAAATCCCTACCTCAAAGAGAGAAGACGAGCCAAGAAAGAGTGAAACTCCAAGGACATCGAAACCCACTTCTACTCGGATCAAAACGGAGCTCTTGAGGTGCTCTACCTTTTTCTCAAAGGCATTAGGGTAAAGATCCCAATGGATCTAGCTAAAATAGTAGAGAGAATGTGAGTTTTAGAGAGAGAAACTCAAGATCTAGGTTTTTGGAAAGTTTTAGAGAGAGAGAGAGAGAGAGAAATGAAAAAGTGATGTGAAATGTCGTCTTCACGGACTGTTATACACTCAGTCCACTCAAGCGTGAAAAGTGATGCTCGAGCATGACGAAAGACATCGCTCGAGCGTAGGAAACGCCGCTCAAGCATAGAATACACTCCTCCAGCATTCGCAGATCTGTAAAAGTACTGAGAGTTTACAAAGCCCGGTTAAGCGCAAGAATGGCCGCTTGAGTGGAGGAGCAAAAATCTGGGCAACAAAGGTTTTGAGAAACAAGCAACCAACCTGTTCCAAACACACAACTACAATCCAGATGACCAATCCAAGGAACAACAAGGAGAATAAGAGATGGACAACAACATTAAACCATGAAACCCGATTCCAAAACATAATAAAATGTCTAGTCAAAACCAGAGTCGCTATAACCTCCCCCCCCCTTAAGGAATTTCATCCCCGAAATTGCAATTTAAGTTTCAAAACTATGTTTTAAGCTACTACCACAGTGATTACAATTCAATTCCAATATCATGACCCATCCACCGGTCGCTCAATCCCATCACATGATGAACAAGTCTCAATTTACATCTCAACATACATTTCCAGTAGTTTTAACCAATTTCAATATATATTCCATATTTCTAAAACATATTCAATGTTTATGATAAATTTACATTTCCAAATCTTAAACAAGATATACAATGTTCATATTAAGCCTGCGTTTCCAAAACATATTCAACATATACAATGTTCTTATGTTTCAAAACATATATAGTGCTTTTACATTTCATTAACATAATCAAAACCTCAATACATGTTCAAACACCAACAAATAAGTCCAGATATTTCTCTCGGACTTCCGATTCACGCTCCCAAGTTGCTTTTTCAACCCCGTGATGTTTCCACAATACCTTAACCAAGGGAATCATCTTGCCTCGCAAGACTTGGTCCCGAGTATCCAAGACCCTCATCAGTATCTCCTCATCTACTTCTAGGTCGGTCCAATCCAACATGCGCGATGGATCTGGCTCATACGTCCGAAGCCTGCTAATATGAAACACATCATGAACCCCGAAAAGCTGTGACGGCAACGCCAAACGGTAAGCAACCTCTCCGATCCGCTCAAGGATCTCAAAAAGCCCAATAAATCGAGGGGACAACTTCCTACTCTTCCCAAATCTCATCAAACCCTGCCCAAGTGATATCTTCAAGAACACATGATCTCCCACCTCAAAAGACAAGGGCCTCCTTCTATGGTCGGCATAACTTTTCTAACGACTCTGAGCCGTACCCAACCTCTTACGAATAAGTGCCACTTTCTCTGTTGCTTCCCGAACCAACTCTGGACCCAACAAAGGTCCATCACCCACATCGGCCCAACACATAGGGGATCTATATGGTCAGCCATACAAGGCCTCAAATGGTGTCATGCCAATACTCGATTGGAAGCTATTGTTATAGGCAAACTCTACTAAGGGCAAATGCCTCACCCACGATCCCTTGAAGTCAAGTACACAATCTTGAAGCATATCCTCAAGGATTTGAATAGTAGGCTCGGACTGCTCGTCAGTCTGAGGATGATACGCTATGCTAAAAGTTAGTCTAGTGCCTAAGGCACTCTGCAAGCTTTGCCACAACCAAGCTGTGAAACACGGATCTCTTTCTGAAACAATCGTCACAGGGACCCCGTGCAACCTCACTATGTCCCTAATGTAAAGGCCGACAAGATAGTCTACCGAATTGCTCACACGCATAGATATAAAGTACGTCAACTTGGTTAACCAATCAACTACCATCCAAATGACATCACTACCCCGTTGAGTCCTCAGAAGGCCCATAACAAAATCCATCGTAACATGCTCCCACTTCCACTAGGCTATAGGTAAGGGTTATAACAAACTCGCTGGCCTTTGATGTTCAGCTTTCACTTGTTGACAAGTAAGACACTTCAACACAAACACGGCCACATCCTTCTTCATACCTCTCCACCAAAACTGGTGATTCAGGTCATGATACATCTTTGTGCCTTCTAGATACACCGCAACATCCAAATGGTGAAATTCTCAAAGTATTTTCCCACACACTCTGCTCGGGATACACATTCAAGCCTCGCTCCACTTTTCCATTGGAGATCTTCTCCTGGAGGGATTCCACCTCAAGGTCACCCCTCTGTGCCTCAATCACTCGGTTCATAAGTGTAGGTTGGGTAACTACCGTAAACAAAGCCACAGATTCAACGGACTCGCCAAGATGCAAGTCAAACTCCCCAAGAGCACCCAATATCTCCCACTCCTGGATGGAAATATTAGCCACACTGTTAACAAATTTCCTACTCAAGGCGTCAGATACAACGTTGGCCTTCCCCAGGTGATAATGCAACTCAAAATCATAATCCTCAATGAATTCCATCCACCTCATCTGCCTCAAATTCAAATCCTTCTATGTAAATAGATATTTCAAACTCTTATGATCGGAGAACACCTCAAATCTCTCACCGTACAAATAGTGTCTCCAAATCTTCAAGGCAAAGATCACCGAAGCTAACTCTAGGTCGTGAATAGAGTAGTTCCTCTCATATGTTTTCAACTGCCATGAGCCATAGGCCACTACCTTTCCTTCTCGCATCACAACACAACCCAAACCTTCCCGTGAGGCATCACAATATACCGAATAGCCCAAACCCCTCTCCGAAATAATCAAGACTAGAGCAGTGGTAAGTCTAACCTTAAGTTCTTGAAATGACTTCTCACAGGTCTCATTCCACACAAACTTAACTTCCTTCCTCGTCAATCTAGTTAACGGTGAAGCTAATCTAGAGAAATCCTTCACAAATCTCTGATAATACTCGGCCAATCCCAAGAAATTACGGATCTCAAAAGCATTCTTAGGTTGTGCCCAATCTTACACTGCCTCTATCTTGGATGAAGCTACAGTCACCCCTTCCCTAGACACCACATGGCCTAAGAACTTAACCTCTTTCAGCCAGAACTCACACTTCCCAAACTTAGCATACAATTTGTAGGCTCTAAGTAATTCAAGTGCTACTTGCAAATGTTCCTCGTGCTTCTCCTCAGAGGGTGCATAAATCAAAATGTCGTCCACAAAGACGACCAAAAAACGATCTAGGAACTCACAGAAGATCCGGTTCAATAAGTCCATAAACACAGCAGGCGCATTGGTCAACCCAAAAGGCATCACTAGAAACTCATAATGGCCACACTGCGTACGGAATGTTGTCTTCGGGATATCCTCCTCCCTTACCCTCAACTAGTGATAACCCGATCTCAGATCTATCTTAGAAAAGCAATAAGATCCCTTCAACTGATTAAACAGATCATTTATACGAGGCATTGGGTAATTGTTCTTGACAGTTACCCAGTTTAACTTTCGGTAATCAACAAAATCGCAATGCTCCATCTTTGTTTTTAGCAAAGAGTGCCGGTGCTCCTCAAGGTGAAGTACTAGGGCGGATGAAACCCTTATCTAACAATTTCTAGAGTTGAATTTTTAACTCACTCAATTTAGCAGGTGCAAACCTATATAGAGCCATAGAAATCGGTGTTGTGCCAGGCACTAAATCAATAGAGAACTCGATCTCTCGGTGAGGTGGTAAACTAGTAAGATCCTCAGGAAAGACATCAGGGCATTCACAAACCACCCTTGGCAACTCAGCCTGGACTACATCACACTCACTACTCAATAAGCTAGCAAGAAGGCAACTAAGTTCACTCTGCCCACGCGGATCATATACCGATGATAAAACTCTATCCACTTGGTCCCTCAAGAAGTAAAAACAATCACCACTCGATGAACATACAGTAACCCTCTGGCGGTAGCAATCAATAACAGCCCGGTATGACGATAACCAACTCATACCCAAGATGACATCAAAACTAGACATATCAAACAATATAATGCAAATGAAAGTCGACGACTGGCAATTTCTATATCACAACCCTGACACTCCTACCTCAAAATAACCTCACCACCGATAGGTGACTCTATATAAATAGGAGATGCTAACTGTGCCAACTCTAACCCCAAAACTGATACAAATGTAGATGAGATAAAAGAATGGGATGCACCTGTATCAATTAACACATTAGCAACTGAATTGTAAAATAAGAAAGTACCTCTCATAACAGAAGGTGCTGGTATTAGATCTGGTGCGGTAACAACATACACACGCCCCGTAGGTCTCTGCTCAACTTGCTCACTCCACGGAGCATATGCCTGATGCACTAACTAAGCCGAAGAGGCTCCGTGATTGGCCCTCGAGGCCTGTGTTGACTGTACTGGCTGATGGCTTTGTGTCTACCTCAAACCAGGCGCACCAGAAGTGCCACCCAATTGAGGAAAAAACCTCTTCATTTGCCCCGCCTACCCACACTGATAACAAGTGAGCGACTGGCCTCTCCCTTGAATTTGGCCCTGTGAAGGAGCCGAAGACGGTGCAGACCGTTGCCCTCCTCTCCTCTGCAGGCAAGCTGGAGACTTGTGGCCCAACTGACCACATTTGTAACAAGTAATATCTCCCTGACCACCTCTCCTAGAACCTGAACTCGGCACTAGAAAGGTGGACCTCGGCTGTGCTCCCTGGGACTACTGTGGGGTAGGGCCTTTTTACCTCTTGCCTTACCATTACCTTAAACATCCTGACTCCTCTTGGAGCCTCTCATTCTTTCCTTCTCTGCTTGCATAATAGTCTCAAGATGGGCTGCTGCCTCCAGAAGGTGCCCATAATCTCTAATCATGGATTCGGCCACTCTAAACATGAGCCCGGTCCTCAACTGCTTCTGGAAACTCCAGACAACGACGCTCCTCAGTTGCTACAAGTTCTAATGCAAACCTCGACAAACTGGTGAATGTGGCCTCAAACTTGGCCACTAGTGTGTTCAACTGCACCAACTTAGAGAACTGGTCTCTCAACTTCTCCCCAACAATGGGAGGCAAAAACTTGTCTTGGAAGGCGTCGACGAAAGCTTCCCAACTCCCTTCAATGTACCCTTGCGCATACTTCCACCATTGACACGCGCCTCCCTTTAGTAGGAAGGACACCAAAGTCACTCTCAAACCCCCGTCTTCGATGTCGAGCGTCTCAAAGGTCTTCACCATCTGCTTTAGCCACTCATCTGCTTTCAGTGGCTCCTTAGAATCACCCAAAAATTCATCCGGATTCAACCGGAAAAACTCCCTCTTCAGAAAAGATGTCCCTGCCTCAGCGACTTGGGCCTGGACTTGATTCTCAGGCCTGAAAATGTCCATAGATTCCTGCAAATCTCTGGCCATTTCGTAGGCTAAGGCACCCATAGCCTGTTGACCAACTGGTTCAGCCACATTGGCTTGGCCAACCCCTTCTTCCTGTGTCAAAATATCATCCGATAGAGGCATCTCATGCCTCCTAGGCCTACTACGCCTACCACCACCACGTCCACGCCCTCGTCCTCGTCCTGACATCCTAATGAAGGTAACAAAAGAGATTAGCACATTTACAAGTGTGCCGAAGCTAACTCACTTACGTCCTAATATGATTGGACAACAGTAAATCACTCCATATAGGGACGTAGTCACGTAAACATATACGAATTTTATTTTCAGATAGTGACTGTCTCGCGACATTGCAGAGTTCTAATTAGAAACAGTAATGATCAAGTGCCTTTCCAATAGGACTCCTAGAAACCCGTAGACTCGATCAACATCCTAGAAACTAAATCCCATACCTATATAATCACATAAGCATGTTATCACATAAGCATACATTATATACTGACGTCTCAGCTAAGTGAGGCAAACCCATTGTGGTACTAACCACTTCCTATGTACCCAAAGTATTCAAACCCGGTACGCTCTAATATCAAGTTGTAACACCCCCAAAATATACAATAAATCTAATCTTTAAAGTAGAAGAATAATAGAAATAATATGCTTTCATTCATCAAGGTTTGTTTACAAAAGTTAAGACATGCGATATATATTCACAAATGTTCATCCTAAATCTACAACATGTGTTGCAATGTTAAGAGAATTAAAACTAAACATATAGTCATATGCCCTATAGGCTTACATCTTTCCAAGTCATTGCTTGGTTACACAAAAGTGAACCTAGATCAATACAATTTAAGCCCCTTGGCTATACAAAAGAATATAACAAAATAACGAAGCTTGTGCTCCCAAAAGTCCCTCCAAGCTATTGCCTTAGCGGAGGAATGCCACCAACACTTGAAAATGGTTTTCCTAAATAGGGTGAGCCAAAGCCCAGCAAGAATAATTTAACACAATATATGAGATTTAGCAAAGATATAAGGACAATGTTCATATACAATGCCTGTGACAAAACATTCACATTTTATATCATTATGAAGTACCAATTTTATATCTTATTCCATCTTTTATTTCATTTCAATTCATGAGCCAATTTCATTATCTTTCAACGACCCAATTGAGACTACAGGTCAATGGTTATCTAATCAACATAATTACCACACAAACACTTCAATCTGCCATTTTATAGAAATTTTGACCGCGGGATCAGCACCCGTGTATACATGAGATTTCGGGACTTTCACCCTAGACACTTCGACCAACTTAATTTCAATGGAGTCCATCCCCTATCTCCTCCCAAACAATGGAGTACATCCCCTTTCTCCGCCCAAACAATGGAGTATATCCCCTTTCTCCTCCCAAACATCATACATATACAATGTATTTAAAGCATCATCACATTCAATGTACGTTCCCTTTCTCCTCTCCTTTCAATTTACATAATCCTCATGCAATTTTCCTAATCCTCATGCAATTTCAATAACAATCATAGCTATCCTCCACTGATAGCCCAATATAGAGATTTCTAAACAGATATATAATCTTCTCAATAGATAAATTATTCAAATTTTCATGGGTGAGACACAACACGTGTCTAACTCCATCATTTATGTAGCGATCCTAGTTTTACCACTTCATTGAGTATGTCGGGGATCGAGCTGCCTGGTCAGCTAGCGGGGATCAAGGGGGCAGCACCCCTTGGAGGGTCCAAGGGCAGTGCCCTGGTGGGGGTCGAGCTGCCCGGTCAGCTCGCGGGAGTCCAAGGGGCAGCGCCCCTTAGGGGGTCCTAGGATAGCACCTTGGCAGGGTTGAGGGGTGTAGACACCCCATTTTTGACCGCCCTTAAGACTTGGCGCTATTGATGGTTTACTTGGTGTTGAAAGTTGTGAAGTGCAAAGGTTCGGTTTCTCAGGCAAGGAGAGAGTCAGATCCAAACCTCACACCTCATTTTTGGACCAAAAAGATTTTAGATCTTAAAACCCTCTCTTTCAAAATATTTTGAAAAAGGTTTCTGCGATGTTCAGAGGCTCGTATTTTGTCAAATGTTATGCTTTTCGGTAAACCGAGCAAGGACAAAATGGAAATGAATGAAAGAGAGGTGAAATCTTTGAAAAATCTTTGAAAACACCTTGTTTAGGGGTTTGGAGTTGAGGAAAAGAGGAGAAGAGGGAAGAAACCTAGTTGAGGAAGAAGATGGGCATGAACCGTTAAGAGAGAGTCGGGCAACCCTCGCTAAATCAGGCCTATCCTTTGATATACTTGGATTTAAGCTATGAGGCCACCACAGTTGGAAATAAGACTTCTACGGCTTCATTTTAAACTCAAGAATCTCTTAAAGACAAGTATGGATGGTGGAGATATGATTGGTTGAAGTTGGGTATCATTCCGGTTGGGCTGAAACTGAGCAGTCTTCACTAAAAGAGGCATAACTTTTTGTACAGTTAGAATTTTGATGCAAGGTTGCCACCATTGGAAATATTACTTCCGGGGATTCAATTTGGACACAAGAATGACCTAAAAATAAGCTCATATGGGGGAGTTATGCCCATTTGCAGTCGGCCCCCAAAAAGTAAACTTTTGTGGCTGATCAACCAAAAAAGTAGCAGATTGGCCATCACAAGTAGCAGATCGGCACCAAAGATGGCCGATTGGCCAAGAGTGACCCAAACTCAGATTTTTTTGAAGATATTTTCTCCTCCTACTGTTTCCAGCAAGCTCCAGCTGTCCCAACTTAGATATTTTCGACCAAAAGCTCTTCAATTGCTATATATGAACCTATATCTCATATTTTTGAAGGGTTAGAGCTTCTTGAACAAGTTTGAGAGCTTTTGTCACTAAACTCCCTCTCTCTCTACAAAATTTTCAGAGCAAAATCTCTGCCTCTCTCTGTAAAGCCTTTCTCTCTTGTCCTTTGGTGCATAGAGGTGCATAGAAGTAGAGAAATACAACTAGTTTGCCTAGGCATCCTTCATCGAAGTTGCATATTTATGGGATGAGGTCCCTTGGAGCTTATTTTTGGGCTGTTGGAAGGTCATTTGAGCCAAGAAAGAGGCTGTTTCGCTGCTATGCATTAAGAAGTATAACTCTCCTCTTTTGTATTGGTTTTGCACACATGCTTCACCACCATTTTTCCATTGTTTTGGGGCTGTTTTGGGGTGGTGTTGAACTACAAAAGCCTCTATTTTTCAGCCCTAAAAGTGTTGGGTTTGTTCCTTGTTTGGCTAGGGGGTTGTCTCTCCCTTTGCTCTTTGGCTTGTAAAGCCTTTAGAGCCAACTTCCTAAGCTTTTAAAACCATCTTTGTTTGGCCTTTTAACCACTGAAATCCAGTAAGTTTTTAGTGGTAAAAATGTGGTTTTGAGGTTCAAAATCGGAGGGGGTGGTCCCCTCTCCTCTTGTCTTGGTTGTATGCCATGTTGGCCTAATTATTGAGCATGCTTTTCTAGCATGTGTTGGCTTGTTCTTGGCTTATTTTTGGGCTTATTTCAGCACAACATAACTCTGTTTTTGGGTTGCATGCTTCATGCACTTGTAGTGTAAATCCTCTTTGCTAGCCTTGTTAGCCTTACCAAGTAGTATGCTCTTGTGGTTTGAATTAGCTTAGTTCAAACATGTTTTTGGTGTTATTTTGGCATGTTATAACTCTGATCTTGATTGGTGGACTCACCTCTTGCATGCTTTATACACTTGTAGTGTAATCCTTGCTAGCTAGCTTTGCATGCTTGTCTCTTTAGCCTATTATTCTAGCTCATTTTGGCTATATGCCAGCATGATTTTATTCATATTTTGGGCTGTTTTAGGACTATTTTGGGCTGCCTTGGTCATATGACTCATGTTTTGTATAGCTATAGTGCAAATGCCTTGACTAGTCTTGAGTTTTGAGGCCCCTACCATGCTATACTTGTGATGTTTTCGGGCCTTGGAATCATTTGGCATGGAATTTCAGAGCTTATATCTTTGCCATATTCTCATGTTTATCACTCTTTAATTGTGTTTAAGAGTTGCGCCTTTATGCCTTGTCCATGAGCCAATATGTATGCATGCATGCCTAAGCATTTGGGCTGCCATATCAGTGTGTTTTGGTGCTTTTTTTGCCATGATACAACTCTGATTTTTGTTGGTGAAGTCATCTCATGCTTGGTCTTCCTCATTGGCCTTGTATACTCTATGCTTCATGCCTTCATGCCAGCTTGTCTTGGCTATATTCCATGCATGTTTCTACCATTGTTTTGAAATATTTTAGGACTGTTTTAGATCATCTTAGCCTTTTGGGGCTTGCTTTGTAGAGCTGTAGTGCAAGTGCCTATGTTAGTTTCAAGCTTTGAGCCTTCTAGCATGTTATCTTTGAGCTGTTTGAATGATTTGGCATCATTTCATTGATGATTTCAGAGCTTATGGTGTTGTCACACTTCCACATTTGTCACTCCTTGAGCACTTTTGAGAGTTGTGCTCTTATGCTTAGTTGATGGCCAATGCATGTGCATGCATTTTCTTGCCTTCATGCCATCATTTCAAGCATCTTGGCCACTGTTTTGGGCATGATTGAGGTCTGTCCTTATTCGGTTTAAGTCCATTGAGCATTGTTTCGCATGCCTCTTGTATGTTGCTCTTTACTAGCTTTGATGTCTTAAGCTTCTAACTTGCCATGCATGCATTTTTCATGTGTTGGAATCTTGTGCATACCATTCTGGCATTGATAGGCTAGCATGTTGTTTGCATGCTTATGTTGCATTGGATTGTGTATGCATGCTATTAGCATTGATAGGTTGATCATGTTGAATTGCATTGTGTGTGCATGCATCATATTGTGTTTAGAATGTTGTATGCTTTGCATTTTGTTTGGAGTTGGACGTCAATCCAAACATGAGGAATGTCGCATGTTTCATACTCAAAGTGAGGAAACGTACCTCATTTCTCGGTCGCCAACCCTCTTGACCATGCATGATAGAGGCGGAGGCTTTTAAGTGTCATTCGTGCATTCATTTGCCATTGACTTGTGCAACTCGGCATCTTTGGCCGTCATGTATTGAGATGCGTGATTGATGGCTCGAGAGTCGAGCACTACACTCCTTTGAGCTTTAAACATGATAAAGAGTGTGGTCGTACACACATTTTCTTGCAAATACATTGCCATGCCTCTGTTAGTGCTCTGCTGCAACAAATGGAGAAGTTTGCAGGAAGAAGTGGCCAATCGGCTATCAAAATTGGCCGATAGTCATGAAATTTGGCCGATGACCATTATAATTGGCCAATGGCCTTTCCTCTTGGCCGACCACCCCTCAGATTGTTCCTAAGGTGGGTCAGAAGCATTATAGAACCTGGCACAATCTTCAGAGATATAGAAGTGTGCAAGCAGAGGCAACATGAGGCACGATATTGGATTTTCGAGCGAAGCCGACCGAGCATGCATACACCCCTCTCCTCGAGGCTGTTTTAACTGCTTTGTGTAGTTAGTTAATTTGTTAATTAGTTAGTTAATGTATTTGCTAATTGATTCCATCTTTGTAATATTATAATTAGCTTAGTATAGCTAGTTTTAATTTGGTTTGTACTTAATTAGCTTAGATTAGCTAGTTGATTCAAATTCAATTTGTGTTGTGTAATAATTAGTCTAATTAGCTTAATTAGATTAATTGCTTAGCTTAGCTTAGAATAGCTTAGCTTTCTAACGGACCCTCCGTCGAGAGGGCAAATTTTGTAATAAGTGTGCGTGTGTGTGATGCATGTCTTCCAACCCCCATTTCTTTCTCCCTTTTACTTATCTGCTTTCAGGGGTTAGTTTTAGGGTCATTTTCAATTAGCATACTTATGTTTGCATGTGTGCATCCATTCGTTTGTGTTGCATGCACCGGGCTCGGCGCATCATACAAATTGCATTGTATTTCAATACCAATTTGAATACATGTTATCAAGTTGCATTCACATGACATCTTAGAATAGCCGAGCCTATCTTAGTTGCATTTTGCATGTGTTGCATTAGGCATTCTTGACATAGCTAAGATCATGTATTGATTACTAACTAGCTTCTTTTTTGGCTCGGAGTACACTGTGAGTGTTTTCGCTTTAGCATCTTTGCATGAGTGTAAGTGACTACCATGATAGCATGCTTGCCATGAGGCTACCTGTTTAAGTGTTTAACTGCATAAATGCCTGCGGATGAAGGCTTGATTTCCTGAATTGGGACAACTCGACGAATGAATGTTTTAAGCCCACTTGAGAGTGGCAAATCATGTTTTCTAAAGCCCACTTGAGGGTGGCAAATCCGCGCTTTAGCCTATTTGCGAGTAGCATTGTCAAACCATTTTCAAAAATAAACATGAGTTGTTTTGTTCCAATTCTTGTGATTGAGTCTATACTTGTATACTGTGCGCATCACATAGTACGCTAGCTAATAAACCGGAATAAGAACGCATGTTTTTTCAAAAACAACATATCATGTTAGTAGAGGCCGATCCTTTGATCAGGCGAGCGGGGGTGCTCATTTCAGGACCTTCCCCTCTCGTACCCAAGTTCCCGAGCCGAGGCAACTTTGGTGATGACGGACGCGTGGCCTTAGGCATAAGTCAGGGTTTCCTAAATTTTTCAAAATAAAATATTTAGTTGGCGACTTTGAAATCTGGCAAAGCAGTCCATGACTGATATTTTTTGATTGAAATTGATTTTTCAAAATGATTTGCCGGATTTGGACTCTTTGGTGATTTATCAGTCTTACATTGCACCTTGTGAGATTAGATTCAGAACCGTGATAGGAGTCCGGACTGTAATAGCTAAGAACAACGATTCATGCCCTCGCCCGCGGAGCGGGAGTTTCGAGCGGTCTACAAGGGGCAGCGCCCCCGAAGCAAAAATGCAACATGCATTAGAAGTTACTTGTCCGCTTGAGCGGCCGTTTATGCACTCGAGCAGAGAATGTTTGGTTTCAGAAGTTTAACCTATCTGCAAAAGTACTGGGAAAGTGTATTTGACGCTCGAGCGGACCATGTTATATCAGTTTGTGAATATGATATTTCAGATCACTTTTGTATATCTCTCTCTCTCTAAAAGCCTTTCATCTCCCTTCTCTCTATATTTCCCAGCACCAAATAGGATCAATACCTTGATTTCTCAAGATCCATTAGAGTTCTGCCACATGTTCTTAATCAAAGTTGGTTAACTTCTCAAGGGCTTCGTTGTGTGCGGTGAAGATCGAGTTTCAACACTGTTGATTTTGGGGGTTTCATCTCATTTCTTCTTCAAAACTTGAGGTAGGAATTTTCTTAGAGTTATATATATATATATATATTTGCAAGATCTAGATGATTTTCGAAATGATCCTTCGATAGCTTTGAAAATTGATTGTTGATTTAAGAAGTTGAGCGATTTTGAAAGTGGGTTTGTCTCTTGTTCTTTTAAAATGATCTTATGGGTTTTGATCTTCGTTGATTGAAGAAAATATGATTTTGGAAAGTTTTCTTTCAAAAGACTTGAGTTGTATAGTTTTGGTGAGAAAACCTAGGATTTGGGGATTTTTTTTAAAGAGACTGAAAATCCATGAATGATATTGTTATATTTATTTTGTGTGTCAAAATAAATGGATGCTTGGAAAATTTCTTATTTATATTTATATAAATGATGAATTTCAGAGAATATGAGAATTGTTGTTCATTTTGGAAATTATTGTTTAAAATGTTGAAATAATCTTGAAATGACTAATTGCTGAGGATACTTGAAAAGTGGGAATTGTGTTATTCCTTGGATGATGAATTGGAATAAAAGTATTTATATTCATCTTGTGTTATTGGCATATCAATTCATTTGATTACATTAAACTTTGAAAATTGATTTGAAAACTTGCATTGAGTAAAGAATGTTGAGAAACAAGTTTCCATGAATTGGTTTTGGGATAAATACGGCTGTAAGTCTTGACAGGTGGTGTAGATGAAATTGAATAGGCGTCGAGCCTTCCAGTGAATACTGGTAAAAATGACAAATTATAGGTGTCGAGCCTTCCAATCAATGCTGGTAAAAATGACAAATTGGTAGCACTTGTATAGTCTACTTGCAGACACCGACCTTGGGATTACCAGAGTCGTATTTACCGCCCTTGAAATAAATTTTTAAGTTTTGAACAATTGAAATTGCATGATATCATTGAGCATGATGGTTTTCAAAAGATGAAAATGTGATTTATCTTCAAAAAGGGCATAACATGGCATGTGCATTTCATCTCTTGAGACTTGTATAAAATGTATATACTTTGTTAAGAATTTCCTACTGGACTTGATGCTTACCCTACGGGATTTTTGTGCAGGAAAAGATATGGTGATCCCACCTAACTAGGGGCATGGAAGTATGTGTGTTTGGGAGTACAATGCTCTCATTTTGCTGTGACTCTGTGTGTAAGCCAAGGGCTGTGTTTGTGTGGGTTTGAATAACCGTTTTGTGTAACTAGGCTCAAGCCTTGGAAACTTGTAAACCCTTGGGGATATTTATTTGTTTATTTACTTGTTGTTGGATTAATGTGTTGTTGCATGAAGAACTATTGTATCATGTAATGTAAGTTTGGAGATTTATATTCGGTTTTCCTTAAAAGAGCCATGATTGTTGTCTTATCATTTGGGCTAGAAATTTGGGGTGTTACAATTTATATCAATACTCATCCAATTTCACATTACCAGTGCCAATTTCAATTATTTATACAAAATAACAATTTGACCCAATTAGGGCAAACTCCCCATTTTCCAAATATTAACCCAAGTACCAAAATCAACAATTTCGACACAATATAGCCTCATATTCAAACTCCATACCCATTTATTTCACATTCACCAAAAACTCCTCTTTTTATTTCACACCCAAACCTTAGGTTTGTTCAAACTACTCCTAAATCCCACCATTGTTATACAACGACAAATAACTAGGCTAAAAACCATATGAAGGTGCAGAAAATCCCTACCTCAAAGAGGGAAGACGAGCCAAGCAAGAATGAAACTCCAAGGACACTGAAACCCACTTCTACTCGGATCAAAACGGAGCTCTTGAGACGCTTTACCCTTTTCTCAAAGGAACTAGGGTGAAGATCCCAATGGATCTAGCTGAAATAGTAAAGAGAAGGTGAGTTTTAGAGAGAGAAACTCAAGATCTAGGTTTTTGAAAAGTTTTAGATAGAGAGAGGAATGAAAAAGTGATATAAAATGTCGTCTTCACAGACTGTTATACACTCAGTTCGCTTAAGTGTGAAAAGTGACACTCAAGCATCAGACACATCGTTCCACTCGAGCACAAGAAGTGACGCTCGAACGTAGAATACACACTTCTAGAAGTTTTGTAGATGAAGGACATCACTCGAACGGAAGATTTAACGCTCGAGCGTCCACCCACTCAAGCGTAGGAAACGCCGCTCGTGCGTGGAATACACTTCTCCAGTATTTGTAGATTTGCAAAAGCACTGAGCGTTTGCAAAGCCTGCTCGAGAGCAAGAGTGGTCGCTCAAGCTTAGGAGAAAAATTGTAAAGCTCGCTTGAGCGCATGAATGGTCGCTTGAGCGAAGGAGTAAAAATCTAGGCAACAAAGGTTTGGAGAAACAAGCAACCAACATGTTCCAAACACACAACTACAATCCAGATGACCAATCCATGGAACAACAAGGAGAATAAGAGATGGACAACAACATTGAACCATGAAACCCGAGTCCAGAACATAATAAAATGTCGGGTCAAAACCAAAGTCGCTATATGAAAATTATCGTTTCAAAAGTTGACAGATAAACTGAAATGTAAAGGTTCAATTGAAATTTAAGTGAAATTAAAAGGGTGCCAAAGACTAAAGTAAAAGGATTAAAGTATGATTTTGACAAAAATATATGAATGCCAAGTGTAATTAACATTACTACGTGTCTATTCTCCTAGCATTATGCAAATAGACTAAGGTGTCACTTGATTTAAAATTTATTAAAAGATTATTTGAGACAATTAAAAAACATCCAGAAACAAAACAATTTATACGTGAAACATAATTTTCTTATTTTTAATAAATTATACTAAACAAGTGAATTTTTTGGCGTCTGAGTAATGGTGGGTGGCTTGCATGTAAGAATTTGTTCTTAATTAGGCTGCCATTAACTATATTTTGTTTGGTTTGTAAAAAATAAGTTGAAAGTGATTTGATAGATTGATTGGTATGAGCCCAAAATTATTATTGTGATCCATAATTTTTTGGGCCATAGTCAACCTTAGTGTATTTATTATTTTATATGTGGATATGTGATGTGGTTGTGTAATGCCTGCTTTAAGTTATTTGCATTCCTTAATGGGAGGGCTCAATAATTGTTTTATTTAGGCCTAGTCCCCTCTCCTATCATTATTGGGGTTTACATATATCTATATGTATGTAGGTCAAAGGATTGTTAGTCCCATTGAAAAGACAACTAAAGATTAGGAGGAGGGGAAGAGCTGGTGTTAAGATTTTTCGATTGTGAATGCCATCTTCTTTCATGGAAGCAAAACTCAAGACAATGACGGAATCAAACGGTACATATCTAAGTTTATATTTTAGTAGTTAATTATATTCATAGTGTTTTGATTTCTAGTAGATATATCCTATAATCTTACATGTGGAATTAGAGCAAGTTTAAACTAGAATCAAAATCATGATAGATTATTTCAGTAATTTTTTTTTATGTAATAGGATGGAATAAATTTTTTTTTTACTGAAACGTTGTGCTTGGTAATAGGCGACCAAACCTTTCAATGTTCTTTCATATACATACTGTTCATTGTTGATAATTTTTTTTGAATCGTAATGTTAAAATAAAAATAAAAAATTCAAATCTCGGAGTTTTATGAAAACTAGACGTGAACAAGACCCTATGTGGTTATTCATGTTTGATAGAAGTTGTAATGTTATATAATATTATAGTTATGTTTCATCCCAAGTTTGGACTATAAACAAGTGATGTTAATGTGTGTTTTGTGATTTTTTGGTGATGATCTTATTTTATTTTTAATTTTGATATTGTAAAGCCCCAATTTCCTATGCCCAAATGATAACACGACCATCATGGCTTCTTAAAGGAAAACAAAATAATTCTCCAAACTTGCATTACATGATACAATTAGTTCCTCAATGCAATTATACATTTAATCCAAAACCGAATAAATAAACAAATAGATACCCTCAAGGGTTTACAAGTTTCCAAGGCTTAGGTCTGGTTACACAAAATGGTTATTTAAACCCACACAAATATAGCCATTGGCTTACAAACAGAGTTACAGCAAAATGAGAGCCTTGTACTCTCAACACATATTTCCTCGCCTTTATTTAGGCGGAATCACCATATCTTTTCCTGCACAAAAATCCCGTAGGGTGAGCATAAAGCCCAGTAGGAAATCCTCAACAAAGTATATACATTTTATACAAGTCTCAAGAGATGAAATGCACAAGTCATGCTATGCTCATTTTTTTGAAAGTAAATAACATTTTCATCTTTTGAAAACCATCATGCTCAATGATGTCATGCAATTTCAATTGTTCAAAACTTAACAATTTATTTGAAGGGCGGTAAATACGACTCTAGTAATCCCTAGACTGGTGTTTGCAAGTAGACTATACAAGTACTACCAATTTGTCATTTTTACCAGTATTAACTGGAAGGCTCGACACCTATCATCTACACCACCTTTCAAGACTTACCACCGTATTTACCCCAAAACCATTCCATGAAAACTTGTTTCTCAACATTCTTTTCTCAATGCAAGTTTTCAAATCAACTTTCAAAGTTTAATGTAATCAAATGAATTGATATGCCAATTTCACAAGATGAATATAGATACTGTTACTCCAATTCATCATTCAAGGAATAATACAATTCCCTCTTCTCAAGTATCCTCAACAATTAGTCATTTCAACACTATTTCAATGTTTTGAACAATAATTTTCAAAATGAACAACAATTCTCATGTTCTAGGAAATTCATCATTTATATAAATATAAATAAGAAATTTTCCAAACATCCATTTATTTTGACACACAAAATAAATATAACAATATCATTCATGGATTTTCAATCTCTTTTAAAAATCCCCAATTTCTAGGTTTTCTTACCAAAACTCTATAACTCAAATCTTTTGAAAGAAAACTTTCCAAAATCATCTTTTCTTCAATCAACGAAGATCAAAACCCATAAGATCATTTTAAAAGAACAAGAGACAACCCACTTTCAAAATCATTCAACTTCTTGAATCAACAATCAATTTTCAAAGCTATCGAAAGATGATTTCGAAAATCATTTAGATCTTCCAAAAATATATATATAACTCTAAGAAAGTCTCTACGTCAAGTTTGAAGAAGAAATGAGATGAAACCCCCAAAATCAACAGTGTCAAAACTCGATCTTCACCGCACACAACGAAACCCTCGAGAAATTAACCAACTTTGATGAAGAACCTATGGCAGAACTCTAATGGATCTTTAGAAATCAAAGTTTCGATCCAATTTGGCGTAGAGAAATGGAGAGAGAAGGGAGAGGAAAGGGTTTTTAGAGAGAGAGAGACCAAACAAGAGTGAGATACACTCCACCTAAAGAGAAGAAAAGACCAAAATTTCAGACTCACCTACCACCGCACGTGCGGCATTTCTCCCGCACTTGCACTCCCGCACCTGCATTTATTGCAATAGCCAAACAAGCCCTTCCTTGTTTTCAGCATGTGCAACTCAAGTAACTTCGAATGCATTTTGCATTTTTGCTTCGTGGGCGCTGCCCCTCGACCCCGCCAGGGCGCTACCCCCTCGACCCCTGCGAGCTGACCAGGCAGCTTGACCTCCAACATACTCAGTGAAGTGGCCAAAACATGAAAGAATTAACTTTCGATACAACTCTGCAAGGCACAATTCGGGTTGGATTCGCATCTAATGGTTTGGAGACATTACTTGTTCCAAACACGCCACTATAACCTGATAACCAAAAATAAGGGGAATACAAAGGAAACTAAGATACGTAACACCGTTGAAAACCATACTAACCTGAGCCCGGAACACCGCAAGAGACGGGTCAAAACCAGGATCGCTATAGATGTGGGTGGTGCATATTCTGCTAGTGGTATATTGTTTGTAGGTCTAAACAAATTGATGGGGTAATATTTATTTAATTGGACATATGTTTATTGCTTGATAGAATTAAATAGATGTTTAATTGTGGGTAATCATATTTTAATTTACATGATAATGTAATGCAATAATTCAATTTTATGTTAATTCTCATTTGTCATTATGTGGCAATTAATGTCTAATTAAAGTCATGATTTACTAGTATGCAAGAATAAAACTTGACAATCATATGTAATCTCATATTTGTTAAACAAAGTTTTAAAAATAAACAAATATTTATTATTTGATATAGTCCCAATTGGAAGATTTTTGAATCAATGTGGGTGATACTGCCGAATTGGTTAACTTATTGAGATTTAAAGTGATTTACCAATAAGGATTCTGGGAAACTCTTCTAATATATGACTCAATTACCTACCCAAAGGGGGTTAATTGTGTGTGTTAAGTTTAGAAGTAGTGTGAGTCACTAGTAACGGAAATTGTATTGATTTTAAAAGAATTTATTTGTCCAAATGAGATAGTTCTTAATAAATCATTCTTCTAGTTGACTTGTTTATAGGTGTTAGAATGTGTCTTCTATATTTAGTCCAAATGTATTTATATGATATACATTTTAAAACATCTGACAATATTGTTAAAATTTATTTGCAGCCCATTGTTGTGAGATTATAATTATTACCTACGTATAATTAATTATGATTATATTGAAGTTCAAAGATATTGATTGTGTCCTATATATTTAGCCCAAAGGTGTTTACATAGTCATACATTTTGGTACATCTAAGAATATTGTTAAAATTTATTCGCAACATAAGTTTGTGGGATTATACGAATTGGCTATGTATCATTGAAAGTTTGAGATATTAAAGTACTTTCTATATATCCACTCTAGGAGTGATACATTTCAAAATTTGAGAACATTAATTGTGGTGATGAGATTATTATTGTCCATATATAGTTGATTGATATTATAATGAATTGAAGGCAATGAATGGAGATATTTTTGTGATAATCAAATTTACTCCATTATAGTTGTCACACCCCGCTTTTTATTATTCGGATTCCATTACCAAACTATTATTATAGATTCAATTTCAGAGATAACATACGGAAACTCTTTACATTTATAAGAACACATGAATAAAGTTTCTCTCATTTGAATACAATATGAATGCAACAGGAGTTATAATTAAATAAATTGCCCGTAAGCTTATATCTTTTAAATTAAGAGAAATGGTTTAACCCTTTTACATCAATGGCATTCCGCCCACAAATAAAAGGCCCCGTGGCCAATAGGTAAAGAAGATCCATGACCTTGAAACACTTCTCGACGTTCATCTGAAAAAAGGATTAGTAACGTGGGATGAACATAAAGTCCAGTAGGGATCTCAACATGATCCTAAACAATAACAACATAGAGATAGCTATGATCAGGAATGCTTAGTCTCATACTATATAAATAATGTGATGGTTTATAACCAAAGAATATTTACATAAGTATTTTCCCCAAAATTATTCAATTTCTTCAACAATACAGACAGTTCACATTTCCTTTTCATTTCCCATTTCAAAAATATCTCATAACAACTATTTTGTTTTGGAGTTTGAAACATGTTCATAAATCTCTGATTTCCTTCATATTATTTATGAACTCAACACATTGTCTACACCCTTTTCCAACACGTTCAAATATACATATGTACATCTAAAATGAAAAACGAAAAACAATACACACCCAATAACTATATACTCAACATATGAGACAACTCGGCCTTCTTGAACCATAACCATCATAACGCATGATATACCCAGGTACACTGAGATAATAATGAAAAATAAGCTCTGCTCTACCTGCCTTAAGCACGGTAAGCCAAGGATACACCTTTTCATAACGAAACGCCAATTTACCAGACACTGGCTAGAAGGTAATGGCACCTCTGCTATGTTCTCTAGGCGCTAGTTGGAAGGTACCGATACCTCTCTTTCTAAGCGCAGCCAATTCTCCAGACAGTAGCTGGAAGGTAATGGTACCTATCATTCTCAGTGCAGTATACGCTACCAATCATCACAACATGACAAAGTACAACTAACACAAGTGTAATGCATACACATAAACTATTCAACAGAACAATGTCATCCTCCACCGATGACCAAGGACAAAACCTCTAAATGTATGTACTCAACACACGTATTATAATAATCCAACTCTCATTAGATTTTAAATCCAACAACAACAATAGTAAAATAAAATATTCATAATCCAATCTCAAGTTCATTTTTGAAATTCACATAGTGTTATGATTTTCTTCTTTCTTTTCAAAAATCAATTCTGTTATTTTCCAAGTTAACATACTGCACTCTTTATCCCAATCCATTCTTTTCATTTCACAAAACTAAATCAATGGATATAAAAGCCACAACCCAGCTTAACTTAATATGATCAATCCAAAATAATTCCAATGCCAAAGTTAATTCTCCCTCTTAGCTATTAACACATTTACACAAACCATAATAACAATTTACAAAAATTATTCAACTCTACCCCTTTTTAATTCACCAATTCAAAACATTAAATTAGGGTTTTTTCTCTCTTTCAACATAAACATGTTTTACTACACCCCAATTAATCCAAACAACAATCAATTTAACAATCTCATTCACAAATTACAAACCCTAGATCCCCTTTCATGACTTTCAAAGAAATCCATAATGGATATTTTTTTATGCAATAAAATCTACTACATATCTATCTATAGATGAGGTATTGAAAAGGAGCAAAAAAATCCCTACCTCAAGATTCGAAGCTAAAAATGAAGACCTAACTTGAAACTCCAATGAAATTGCAAAACAATCGGTGTCATGACCTCATTCCGCCCCTAGTAGAATGGTGTCGTGATGGCCAGTAATCCGAGATTACCGAAGGCCAACTTTCAAAATTCACACACAATCGGAGTATTACATATGGGGCTAACAAGTGCGGAATCAATAATTTACAATACAAGTGGTCCATAAGAGCAGTGCGTAGATCAAATGAAATGGCATACATCTTTACATAGCTTTACAACTTGATTATAAGCAAAATAAAATACATATTACATCTTGACTAAAAGGCTTCTCAAGCCGACATGTACCAAACACATGAACTACAAGTCGAGAAACATAATCTTCCAGATTGCCGACATCCTCACTGCCGACATAACATACATACAAAACACACATCTCGGCATAGCCGACTTCTTGCTTGTTACCTACATATATACATAGGGAGGGTGAGCTTGGATACTCAATGAATGGTATAAGTAATAAAGGGGTTAAATGAATGATCCGAGATCTTTTCAAACAATACATAGTATATCTTTATCAAAACCATACATAACATAGCTTAGCTTAACTTGAAATAAAACATCAATCGAACCTTGGTCTTTCAAAACTTGCTTGGGATACTTAACATATGTCAACTTAAAACATGGGGTGATGACATTCCGAGCAAAACAGAAGCATAACCTCGACATCGAGCACACCCGTTCATAGTCCGTCGGTGGCCGATATCTTAACAAGGGTGCTACTTGGGCTTAATGTCCCCTAGCACGAAAGGACGGTGCTACCTAGGCTTAAAGTCCCGTAGCACGGAAGGACTATGCTACTTAGCCTTAAAGTCCCCTAGCACGGAAGGACTTTCCAAGATTGTGCTACAAATGCTTATAGTCCCCTAGCACGTACGGACTGGTGCCACAAGTGCTTAAAGTCCCCTGGCACATACGGACTTCCCGAGATTGTGCTACAAATGCTTATAGTCCCCTAGCACGTACGGACTTTCCAAGATTGTGCAATAAATGCTTATAGTCCCCTAGCACGTACGGACTTTTCAAGATTGTACTACAAATGCTTATAGTCCCCTAGCACGTACGGACTGGTGCTACAAATGCTTAAAGCCCCCTGGCACATACGGACTTCCCGAGATTGTGCTACAAATGCTTATAGTCCCCTAGCATGTACGGACTTTCCAAGATTGTGCTACAAATGCTTATAGTCCCCTAGCACGTACGAACTGGTGCCACAAATGCTTAAAGTCCCCTGGCACATACGGACTTCCCGAGATTGCCACCTAAAACAAAACTTATACTTGATACGCAAAACTTATACTTGATACACAAAATAGGGGTAATCATTCATGCTCAACAAATACTTTTCAAAACAAGCAAAGCGAAGCTTTAACAAAACGTTATAACATAGCTTTATTAGAAATACCACTCACATAGTTCTTGGGACGTCGGGATCAAAGCAAAGGTCCAAGCCCTACAAACACATGGCAAAGTCTACTGAATGCTCTTCCCAAAACAAGTCCTACATGCATGCAAATGATCTCAGGAAAACATGCTGGGAGTTAACACACTGTTTTACATGTCAAGCAGACATGCTGGGTACCAACCAGGTCTTTGCTGAGGTCCCACACCTCCTGACCGAGGTGTGGTTACCTAGGCTTTGGCGTGCGGCTGCATGCCGAGGTGTGCACAAGACAAACTAAAGATGTAAGTAATCATGCAAGGTAGGCCAAGGTGACATACGATGCTTGGCTTAAGTGTGAGGTCTAGGTAAGAGTGATCTTGGCGACTACACTTAGGGAAGTGAGGTCTGGAGATCAGAGTTTCCACCCGTGAAGAGCATGATGAACATAAACATGAAGACCATGAAGAATATGAATGCTAAAATCATAACTTCTTTATTACAAAAATCTGGGATTTCATGCTATGAGTTCGAAAACATGGACCTGGGTACCTATACTTGAAGATCATATGGAAACAAACACAAAAAACATGGACCTTGGCATGAGCTTTCGGATCAAAACATGACTTTTCTTCAAGAACACATGAATGCTATTTTCTCTTTCTAAAACCTAACTTCAAAGCAATGCATGGCTTACAAGTCATATTCAATCATGCAATGCAATCGCATGAATGTACGATTGTACGGGGAGGAAATAATTCTCCTCGTATAATCCTGTTGACCAAGTCCACGCTCCTCCGTACGACGTCGCTTTGTCACCTGAAAACACAAACGTGAGCTAGCCGGCGGGTGTGTGCCGGAAACCTCTCCGATGCCTAAGTCAGAAAACTTGACAAATAGACAAAGCTCTAAGTTCTCAGAAAGATTGTGTTCAATTACCTCCTCCAAGGTGATGCTTGTGAGCTTTTATAAGTTTCCCGTGGCACAATCCTAGTAGGACTTGTACTTCTCCACGCAGAGTCCTCCTAGGATTCATTCTTCTAAGGATAATGTTTATCCTTTTACACCCTCCCCCACTGCTTAAACCAAGTGGGATGGTTTTCTTTATGGCCGAACTTCCATTTGACCGAAGTAAAATTGGCTATACCGAGCCACAGAGGGCCGAACTATCCTTAGCTCAGTCTTCTCCTCCAACTCCTTATTTCGGCTGCCCTGTTCAACCTTGATGTGCTTAGTTCAAACTTCCAAGTAACAAGTTCTGACCGACCTAACCATTGTAAGTTACGACCGGACTAATTCCGACACCGGCCTTCCCAGAACATACTGCGACCGGACTAACTGAGACCGGCCCAACTGTGAGTTGCCTCCAGACCGGAGTAGTTTTACTCTTCCTTGGACCGAAGTAACTATCTCTTCTTGAGCCGGAGTAATCTCACCTCCTTGGGCCGGAGTGAGTCAACATCTCCTCAGAACCAGAGTAAATCTATCATTCTTGACCGGAGTAACTCTAACAGCTTGGGCCGGAGTGCCTTTAATCTCTCCTGGGCCGGAATACCCTTTACGGCCTTTTTTACTCAGTCCCTCGCGTTTTGGGCCTCAAAGCCCAACTCGCAGCTCGGCCCAATTTTTCCCAAAAATTACCCTCTCAATTGCCCCTTAATTCCATCTGCGCAACATGATTGGGATTATCAGTCTATTGGCCGAGCTATAGTTTATTAAGCCTTTCCAGCCGAGCGAAAAACCCTCAGGCTCTCCAACCGAGCTAATTTTACCTCGGGTATTACTATGTCCGGTCAAAACGTCCCTTCAATCACAGCGACTGTAACGCTTCCCATTCCAGTGACACGTGGCAAGCTCTGATAAGCTGCGGCCAACTGTCATGCCGCCCTTCAGAAATTTTGTACTGTTCCCGCCTCTTTTTGCCGCCTTTTTCTCTCCCTTCTTTCACAAAACATCCTTTCCACTTCTGAATCATTCACCTGCATCTACCTTCTCTGTCTGTCTTCATCTTCTTTCTGTGCCTCTACTTCCATACTCAAGCTGGTGTTCTTGTTGCCACCGTTTCCGACTCCAGTCTTCTGCTTCATCTTTTCCTGGTAAGCAATCCTTTTTCCTTTCCTTCGTTTTGCTTTCATATTCTGTTTTCCATGCTCTGCTTGCTTTTGCAAAACATTTTTCTTCCAGCTCTAATTTACTTTAGTACTTTCATGGCAAAAAATCAGTAAAGCCCGTGACTATATATCATATACCCTAGAGAAAACTCGATTTTGATCCAGAATCACGTCCCAACCGAACTAGGATACTGTTTGTGTTATGTATGTAGATAGATTCAGAGAATGACCGAACTAGAACTTGTAGGAATATCAGTAGTTTCTTCTGAACCACTCTAGCCAAGCTAAGATCACCGAACAAACGAGCACATACCGAACTAGGTACTTCGGTCTATAACCGAGCTAAGCTTTCGGGGCCCAGCCGGCTTTCTTGGTTCTTAAACCGAACTCAGAAAGCCGCCCCTACGGACTCAACCGAAGTAACTTTCCTCATACTGCAACCGACTTAGGCCTTGGGGCTAAATCAGCTCTCTTAGTCTTTTAGACCGAACTCAGAAAGCTGCCCCTAGACGTTAAACCGGTCTACCGAGCAAACTGCTCAAGCCGAGCTGCCAAACCTTTAGATGAACCGAAATAGAACCAGCCAATTGAGGCCGAAGTAGGGCTCTTATACCTTGCTTTTAAATTGTAGCACGGTCCACTGATCAGTGCTTTAACCCCCTGTTTTTTACTTTGCAGACTTAGGTTACCCAGGCACTCCTGCGTGTGCTCAACCGAACTTCTGAGCACGATTTTTGCGCCGAGATAACTTATCCATAACTTATACAACAAATGGGTAAGTATAGGTATTTAGTTGAGACCCCTGGTGGGATGGCCGAATTCAGGAAGGACTATAACATTCCGGATGACGTCCATTTGACTTTGGCCGAAAAAGACATCACACCCTGGGATAACGAAGGCTTCGTACCCTTTACTCTTCAATCCATAACAGAAACCGGACTACGGTTTCCCGTACAACCGTTGATCTGCGAATTCCTTAGGCAAACTAGGTTATGCCCCACCCAACTGTCCACCAATACATACCGAATCATTATGGGAATAGCCGCACCAAACCACCAAACCGGTTCGGCCTTGCCGAAATATTCCATCAATACTCCATCGGCTCGAAAGATGCTGGATGGGTCTATTACCTTAGGATCCGCCGCCGCCGAGAGAAGATTGTCAAGTACACACCGGACAAAGACCTTAATGATGATGACTTATTCTGGGTCTCTGGGAATTTTGAGGATTTTCAAGCCCAAATTCCTGGCCGACCTATAAATTGGAAAAAGGGAGAGCCTGGTAATTTAACTTCGGTCTTGTTCCTTGTATGTTATCTCGGTTTTTTAATCTATTGACCGAACTAACACTTCTTCTTTTTTGCAGATTTCGCCCACCTCCATTCCCTGTATAGCTCTATACAGCTATCCAACCTTCGCGGTTTTGCCGAGCCGCACCTACGGATTAAAGAAAGAGGTCCTGGGGCCAGATTCCTGAATTTTGAAACCGACCTAACGGTACAGCCGGTCGAGATCAGGAAAGCAAAGGTAACCGATTTTCTTCTCCAGGAAGACCGAACCCGGACCCAAACTTTGCGCCGATATAAGACTTGTCCACTAACAGCTGAAGAAGAAATTGCGAAGAAAAGCAGAAGTTAGGCCCTCCTGACCGCAACAACCAAGAGCGAAGTAACACTCAACTGTGAGGTGCAGCCCGCCGCTCGTGGGCCCTTACCTTCACAGAAACGGCCTCTTCATCTCGCCCTTCCAAACGCGCCCGATCTACGGTAGCAACAGCAACTTAGTGATGAGCGAATCCGTCCCCCAAGCCTCATCCTGCCCCCAACAGAAGCAATACTGTACGCGAGCCTCGATCTCCAAATGGGCCTCCGCCGCTGATGTCTTCAACGCCGGAGAACATCAAAGCCATGACTCGGTCCGTGGCTGAAAAAGACCACACAACTGGCTTTAACTCCTGGCCAAAAGTGTGTTGCCCTCCCCAAGGACAATATGGAGCAACCACTGAAGGCAGCTGAAACACCGTAATGAAACAACTTCGGTCTGTTCCCAAGTCC
>NW_021024880.1:2240222-2272318 GCF_004153795.1 Camellia sinensis | reverse complement strand
ATATAGCTCGCAAGGTTGAAAACCCGGAAGGGCGGCCTTGGCAAAAGTTAGAGCGTAAAAGTAAAGGTTAATACCCGAGTGTACCTTAACCCGAACTACGTAAGGCTTGATTCCCATGTTTGGGATACGTAGTCAACTTCATCCTGAAGTCAAGCCACCAACACTTTCAAAGTGACTGTGTCCATATCTTGGTTTTGTTTAAGGAATTCAACAAGTTTTTGATCTAATCATCTCATTTGCTCATGATTTGGAAACTTGGAGCTTAAATCACTCCATGCATGTCATATTCATGTTATGTTTTCATAATTCAAGCTTGAGTTTGTATAATTAACACACTTATGGGCCTTTATTTCATGAAATGATCCTTAATTCTTTATGTTTTCGAAGTTTAGACTTGTTTCCTCAAGTTTTGGGGGCCCAAGAGTTGTGTTTTGAATGGTTGAATTCGAGTTTTGAGCTGAGGAGTGCAATCTGGAAATTCCAGATTCTGCTTCTCCACTCGAGCGACCACTCTGTGATCTTACACTTTTGCTTGAGTGACCAAAAGTTCGCTCGAGCGTGAAGTGCAAGCTCCTAGAAGTTTCATGTTTTTGCAGACCACTCGAGCGACATGAGTTGCGTTCGAGCGAGGACTTGAGTCTCACACTCGAGCGAGCGTCGAGCAGAAAAATTGAGCAACTAGTACTTTTGCAAAGTTTACAGATCGCTCGAGTGACCACTCACGTTTTTCATGTACACTCAAGCGAAGGAAGTTGCGCTTGAGCAGGACCCCTGTTTCCAGTATTTTTGACCAAGTGTTTTCAAATGTATTTTTGCATCCTCATTGCATCTTAGGCCTTCTTAGGCCAAGATTAAGACACAATAATGAGGATAAAAAGTAGAAACAAACCAAGATAAGAAAGAACCAAGTTAATATTTTCGGGTGTGTAATTCAGTACGTATTCGTTCTGTATCTGTGTAGGTTACACGCCACAAGATATCTGAATTGCTTACTTTGTTCGTTTACTTGGAGCCATCTGTTATTGTGAGTAATAACTTAGTAAAGCTATGTTCATGTTAAATTATTTTCTGTATATAAAATAAGATCTTGTTTATGAAATGTTATGTTCTGTACTATGAATGATTGTCCAATTTTCGATAAGTATTTGTGACACAAGTATGTTATCTGTTCCTGGTCCAGAGGTTCCTTTATGTGACTGACAAGTTATCTGCACCTGATTGGAGGTTCCTTTATGAAACTGACAAGTTATCCGTTCCCAGTCCTGAGGTTCCTTTATAGAACTGACAAGTTATCCATACTCGGCCGGAGGTTCCTCTATGAAACTGACAAGTATGATCTTTGATACTCTGTATGTGATCTGTTAGCGCTAACGGATGTACTATATAAGATTAAGCATGAATTCTGATTTCTGTATATGCTCTGAACAAGAATACGAATATGAATCTGTCTTCGATATGAACTCTGGTTTCTGAATTGGTTTTGGGACATCATTCATTTGACCCTGTACTCTGTTATTATTCATTGGGCTCCTGCTCACTATTTATTTATTATGTATGTACGTGAGCAGGCTCGTGACCAGGCTTGAGATGATGGTTGAAGAATTTTGTGTTTGTCAGCCATCTTTTGCGCCTCCCAAAGAGGTTCCGAATTAAGTCAAGTCTCGTGGCCATGTTTTTGTGAATGCTTAAGACTTTGTTTCTTTTGGCTTACGAACAAACATTTCTATTTATATGTACATGGATGATGTGAAACTACTGTACCTTTATGATGCCATATGTATGCGTATAAAACTTAAGATTATCTGTCTCATGTATTTCTGCACAGCTCGATGGACTATGTATGTTTTATATATCTACTTCCGCAGCCCCTAATCATATGATATTCTGTTCAGAGGCCTTGGGTAATCCAGGGATTACTAGTCGGTTATGATGCTAAACCTACAGGGGATGGTTTGGGTCGTGACAATTCTTTAATCAATTAAGTCCAAAAGTGAGTTTAAGTCCTCTAATGGAAAGAAGTGTCAAACCAAAAGTTGGTTTAAGGCATGAGAGAGATGTCATGCCATTGATAATGAACCCCTAAAAGGGATTAAACCATTAAGCATGACAACCTCAATCCCAAGCTTAAAAGAACAACAGGTTTGGAACAAGTCTCAAAGCAAAGCAAAAGCCAAGAAAGGAGGGAGGCTGTAGAGGTGATTAAAGATGATAACAAGTAAGGAAAACATGAAAATAAATGCTATCAACTCAAATAGGATGGTGGCTAAGGCCTAGACTTACAAACCTATGAGGACAATTACACTACAAGCATGAAATACAACGCTCAAATGCAACAAACAGTTAAAAGCAGTTCTAAAATAGTGCTAAATTAGTCCTAAAACATGCTAGAATTAAGACAAAAATAGCTAGAACAATAAGCTAAAACATAGAATATGCTAAGCTAGTAAGCAAGACACAAGAAGGGGAGGCTAACCCCTTCAATTTTGGATTTCAAATCATGATTTTAGCCACTGAAATAACTCTGAAAATTAGTGTTTAAAGCCCAAAAGAAGATAGTGTAAATGTGGGAAACACAAGGGCAAAGGCTTTGAAAACAAGGTATAAAGAAGGGTGAACCACCTCTCAACCCTTATTGGCCTTAAACCACAAGTTTCAGCCCAAAAATACAGAGTTTATACAGCCCAAAACAGTGGGAAAACAGTAGGAAAATGAGTAAATAAAGCAAGAAGAGAAGCAAAACTTTATACCTCATGAAGAGGAGAACCAATTCTAGTAACAAATCAAAGCAAACACACCCTCAAGAGCTTAAACAAGGCTTAAAGGTACCTCAACTCAAAGAGGGTAAGGTTTGGTTTAGAGTGTATAGGCAAAAGCTTACAAAAAGCTGAGAAAATGTAAGAGAGGGAGAGAATTTTTGCTCTAAAAATTCTAACTTTCAAAATGAAGGGGAGGCCTCCTATAAATAGAAAACCATACAATTCCCTCAGAAATATCTATACATCACGTGTAAGAAGGTGCATGCATCTGTGCCAACAGCTGGCACAATTGGCAGAAAAATATCTGCAAAACACACTTGTGGCCGGCAACCAGAAGCAACGGCCGGTAGCCAATAAAAGGGGCTGACAAGCTACAAGAAGTTGTAGGCTTGAAGAACTCTGGGTTTGGTCCAAAAATAAGACAACAGATGTGCAGGGTTTGAAGGCTCAAAGCTATGACATTCCTCTGAGGACTCCGAGCACTTAACAAGCATACACTCATCGTTGGGTGTGCAAACAATGATGTCCAAGTCGTAAGGGCTGTCAAAAATGGGATGTCTACAATTGCCCCTCTTTGACAGAACTTGGAGTCATGAAATGACGTGAGTGAATGTCAAAGCTTGAAGACGACCCATTTTGACAAGGCCCTAAGACTTGGACAAACAATCAAGACAGAAATAAATGGTTGCACTCGCAAGCTGCCTATGTATCCCTTTGCAAGAAATCAAACCAACGTAGTTCTGGGGCAAGATGCAAATGATATGCACAAAGAAACTTTGAAAGCTGGACTCACACACTTTGCGAAGCCGACTATTTTGAAAACTCATGATCATGCAAGATGATGCAATAAGCAATAACATATGCAATAAGCAAAAATAAGATAACAACATATGAATGAGCAGCTTCAAGCTTAAAACCAACACAGGTTCCATGCAAAAAGGTCCAAAACACACTCTAACCATGCCAAAACATGAGACGAAGAAAGAAAACACTACTCAGAGTTGTGTTTCACGCATCTTGAGAAACTAAGAAAGAGAAATCGCTCGGGGTCGCGTTTCACGCGTCCCGAGATAAAACATGCCCAGGGCCGTGCTTCATGCGTCTTGAGATACAAGAGAAATCGCTCAGGCTCGCGATTCATGCGTACCGAGATAAAAACCTGCCTAGGGTTGCATTTCACACGTCCTGAGATACAAGACAAAAATCATTAGGGCTTGCGCTTCACGCATCCGGAGATAAAACACGCCCAGGATCGCACTTCACGTGTCCTGAGATACAAGAAAAATCGGTCGGGCTCGAGCTTCAGGCATCCCAAGATAAAACACGCTTAGGGCCACGTTTCACACGTCGTGAGAAAAATTCCAAACACGCTGAAATCATGTGAGGAAAAGGGATCACTCTAACCACACTGAAATCGTAAGAAGAGGTCCTGAGAAAAATTTTAAACATGCTGAAATTGTGTAAGGAAAGGAACACTCAAACCATGCTAAAATCGTGAGAAGAGGTCCTAAGAAAACCGCTTAGGGTCCCGTTCTATGCGTCCTGAGAAAAATTCCAAACATGCTGAAATCGTATGAGGAAAAGAACACTCCTACTACGCTGAAATCGTTTAGAAGCGGTCCTAAGAAAACCACTCAGGGGCGCGTTCTACGTGTCCTGAGAAAAGTTTTAAACATGCTGAAATTGTGTGATGAAAAGAACGCTCCAACTACGCTAAAATCATGAGAAGAGGTCCTAAGAAGACCACTCAGGGGCTCGTGAACACTCAAACCACACTGAAATTATGAGAAGAGGTCCTAAAAAAACCACTCAGGGACGCGTTTCTTGCGTCCTGAGATAAATTCCAAATATGCTAAAATCGTGTGAGGAAAAGAACACTCCAACCACGCTGAAATCGTGAGAAGAGGTCCTAAGAAAACCACTCAGGGTCGCGTTCCACGTGTCCTAAGATAAATTCCAAACATGCTGAAATCGTGTGAGGAAAAGAACACTCCAACCACGCTGAAATCGTGAGAAGTGGTCCTAAGAAAAACCCCGAGGGACAACGATCCTCAGCGCTACTCAGCGTAAAAGGATAAATGATACAAGATAGCACAAGATGCAAATAAATGCAATAAGTGCGATGATATGATACATGTTACGAGCAATGTAATGCATGATGTTTAGGGAATGCAATAAACAAGCAAAGCGGCGCTTTAGAAAGCACCTCATGGGGCGAGTGGCGATGAACTGCTCTACTCTGATGGGGATCCCCCCCTATGTTCTTCGAACTCTTACCTTCAACTCACAGTTCAACAGCCTTCAAGTGTTGACAAGGGGTAACCTCTGCATGTAGAAGCCACGGATGCCACTTTTCTTCCTGATCATATTCATAACTTTCCCTATTCTCTAACGGGGTGACAGACTAGGTTGGTTTAGTATTCAGAATCGAGGCGTATATACGCTACCTCAACTTATGGGGCTGCCATACAGATTTCAAGCTAGGGATACACCTCTGGGTATTTAAACCAGACTTTAGTCTCAGAAATTTCAAACCTTTGTGTTCTAGGCATCGCCAATTGAACTCTAGTTTCCACCATCGCAGTTGGTCTCCTAGGAACTCATTGCAAACATAGCCAAGACGCCTCTGATTGGGAATGGTATTCGGGGATAGCACTTTGATCGCCATTCTAGCTTGAAACAGGCTTGAGCTTGAGCTTGAGGTAGAGGTACACTCATACTCCGGAGAAAAGACAAGGCCTGAGAAGGTGCATCCGGAATGCAATCTTGGAATTTTCTAAAGTTGAAACACACTAAGATGCTCCAAATTTTCCCTCTTTGTTTTTCTTTGCAGTCCAGAATCTATGTAGCTTCAGATAGGTCCTTGTTCTATTGTTCTCTCTTTTGATCGGGATTAGACCCTGCAGTTTTATGAGAGAAGTAACCCTGTTTTGCACACCATGTTAGGAATGACACAGCACTCTGAGTGCAAAACGATTTATTTTTGAAATTGAAACCAAGAATGAATTCTTAACTGAGTATTAAGCCTACGACTGACCACAGTACACCACAACTCAACAAAGGGAAAAAAACAAAGTAAAACAACCTAAACACAAATATTTACACTCGAAACGACTCAAAACAAGAATTGAGACAAACAAGAACAACAAACACAACACTCAGGCCCCGTTTGTTTTCAGAGGTAGAATGGAGGGGATTGATAGTAAGGGGATTAATAGTGAGGGGATTGATAGTGAGGGGATTAAGTAAAATTGCGTTTGTTTTGATGATAGTTGTTAGTGTAGGAATTGTTAAATTATTTTTATATAAAATAATAAAACAAATAAAAAAATATAAAAAATTAAACATTAATGTTTATAAAAAAATTCCCAATATATAACAAATAAAAAAAATAAAAAAATTTCTAATCCCTTTACTATTTTTCTAATACCATCTCCCCAACCTCCATCTATATCACCTCCACCATCCTAATCCCCTCACCAACTCTACAAACAAACACAACATTAAATAACACCTCCACCATCCTAATCCCCTCCCATCTACTTAACCCAAAACAAACGGGCCCTCAGATGTTTACCATCGGTGGGAGACCTCTCAGTTTACAGGGAACCCACTGCTTCTCCAGATATTGTTTTCCATCCTTTCTCATTTGTGATTCTCACATCACTTTGGCACTCAATCTCTTTTTCTCTAAAAAGCCTTTTCATCACTTTTTCTCTCATCGCACATCTCTCTATTCTTTAATCTCTCTGACTTTTATCCCTTCCCAAGTGTGGTTGATGGATAAGCTGAAAGTTGTGGACACCATGAGGGGGATCGGATATCCTGCTCTATTTCTAGTTCATGCTTCGCACTTGGCTTAATACCTCACTGTTTGGAGGATGAGAGAACTTTTGGCCTTTGCTATTAGTTTCAATTGTGCCCTTTCTGGCGAGTGCATTGATAATGAAGAAAAGATGGAAAACCTGACTCGACTGTGCCCCTAGTTCATTATTTTGACCATTTTTTTTTTGGCTTTCCGCTAAAACAATTTTGACCAATATAAGGGTTAGATTAACATGCTTGTTCGATTTTTTGCTTTGAAATCATGTAAGTCAGGTTGTGAACACTGAGAATTTTCCTTTTTTGGGTCCAAGAAATGGTCCAGTTTTGGAAAAATGGAATTTTTGAGAAAATTAGTTAACCTCATTAAAAATCCTCAAAAACTATTTTTGTAAATAGCCATTGCTCAACCAACGTGGAATTAACTCTTGAGATGCACAACCTCAGATTTGAACTTGAATTGTCTTGCAGCTGAATCTTTCAACGAAATAGGACAACCAATTTTGAATGAAGATGAGCCAATTGGACATGGATAGGATAGCCAAGTTGAATAAGGATCAGCCAATCAACATGGATGAGACCGACAAGCTGAAAATGGTTGGGGCCGAACTTCAGGATAAAGTTGCTTACGTATCCCAAAGATGAGAATCAGGCCGTACGTAGTTCCGGGTTAAGGTGTACTCGAGTATTAACACTCTCCTTTTGCGCTCTAACTTTGCCAAGGCCGCCCTTTTAGGTTTTCAACCTTACGAGTTCTTTTTTTTTTTTTTTCATTTTTCTCTATTTCCATTTTTTCCCTTTTTTTTTTAATTTTTTAATTTTTGTTATTTTTCTTTTCTTGCTCTAACTTTTGCCTGAGTCGCCCTTCCCAGGTTTTCGGCCCAACGAGCCTCTCAAGGATAGAAAAAGTTAACTTGTCCATGTTGATCGATTGTGAGATCTCTAGGCCATTTGAATCCACAAGAATGGCTGTTGTTTCTAACTAAATAGTCTTGACGATGTAAGAGGCCATCCAATTGGGTCTAAATTTGCCCCTAGTGTTGTGGATAGGAACTCGATTGTCCTTTAACAATAAATTTTCTTCTCTCTAGATTCTGGGATTTGGATTTCTTGCCTATCTTCATTGGCTTGATAAATGACCTAGTTTTGAATCGTTGATCACATTTGACATTTTTTGTCCCTAATTCAAGGGTTGTTTCTCATCCAACTATGCAAGCTTCCTTTGATCACATCTGACCTTATTGCACCTAGTTCAAGGGCTGCTTCAAATCTAGCCGTGCAAACCTCCTTTGATGATCAAATTTTTGCAATTCCCGAGGAATTCCTCCCTCTTTGTTTTCATCACAATGTTAGAAAAATTTTGAAAAACTTCGGTCGATGCAATGATTGAAAGGCACAGAGAAGTAAGTGAAAAAGTACTGTCGTTTCAATCAGATCTTCTGGCACAACTGGCTTAATGATAGAAATAGATGCAAAAGAAAGAGTGCAAAAAATAAACAAAACAAACAAGAAAACGATGTCCGATTTAACACGCCCGAAATCACCTGACTCTAACACAACAAGACTAACTCAATACAACACAACAAGACTAACTCAATACCCAAGTCTGAAAGTACAATAAACAACATTTTCAAAGTGCTAAAACAATGCATTCCATCCATCACATTTGGAGTAAAATGAGCGCCATCAGCAGGTGGTTCATCCCCGATCACATAGTCACATTATCTCCCAAGTTCATTGATCCAACACCGATAGACTTTGTAGGACCTAGTGGAGTGATGACCTTATTATCAATCAAATCTTAAACTTCATGGTGAAGATGAAAGCAACTGTCAGTGTCATGGCCAGTTTGTTGATGAAAGGCACAGTACTTGGCAGCATTATGCCTGGCTAGAAGGGGATTAGGGAGAGGCCGATGGTCAAGGGGTTTGAGATGGCCTTGCCCTATGAGGATTTAGAGAGCTTTGGACAAGGTTATGTAAAGGGGATTGAAGGTGAGGTTACCAATCTTGACAGGATTGATGGAGGGCTTGGCAGGTGTTGCCTGGGTTTGGAGATCTCTGACGGGTGTAGGATTAGAGTTGAAATGGGTGTTTTTGGTAGGACATCCCTTTTCCTGGCTTGCCCCTTGATTGAAAATGCTTCAAACCTGAGCGACAAAAGTGTCATCCATAATTTTTGCAATAACTGCAAGCACTTGCTGCTTGTTCAGCCCTTTGACCTTCAAAGCCTCAATAGCCCACTGAAGATGTTCATAGGGATTGATGCTTGCCCCGACCTTGTTCTTGCCCCTTGCCTCCACTTTACCAAGGGATTGGGTCATTATATCAAAGCGAAGCCCAATTATTGTCGACATGTCATCACCCAGACATAAACGGCTTCGGGTTGGCCCTTTTTAATTGTAGCTCGCCCCAAGTTTGGGGAGCCTTTTGGCGTGAAATTTCTCGCATGTGATGTGGTTGATGAGGGAGCCAAAATCCTAAAGGCTAAATTTGCCATAGTTCTCTGCAAATCTTCAATTATGCTTATTAGCTCAGAAGTAGTGGGTTCATAGGTTTGAGATGATTGGGGTTCAAGTGCATCCATCATACACAAGTCCGTGCTTTCTGGAATGAACACCTCAGGCTTGGGTAAATAGGCCGGGGTAATGTGTATGCTGGGGTTGTAGGTGGATAGCAGTGTGTGGATTAGATTGAGATGTAGAGGTAATGGGTTAATGGTGGCCTGAGGTCCTTTTGGTGGAGCTATGATTTCTTCGTCAATAAGATCCTGAATCTTATGACGGAGGCAGATGCAACGGTTTGTATCATGATTGTGCTGTTGATGATAGACACAGTATTTAGTGGGGTCATGTCTTGGTGGAAGAGGATTTGGGAGGGGTCGGGGTTCTAGGAGCTCTAGGTACCTTTTTCTAGCAGCGTTTTCAAGGCTTGAGAGAGACTCATGTAAAAAGGATGGAAATTTCGGCCTTGGGGCCGAGTTGAAGTGGTTAGTTTTTGGCTATTGTTGGGAGTGGTAACAGTGTTTACTTCTGAGCATTTCGCAACTGTGCTACCACTGGTAGTAGCATTAGAACTGCGAACAACATTCTTCTTCAAAGGGTCATTATCTTCCACAATGATCCCTTGTCTGATGGCATCCTCGATTTGAACCCTTGGTTCATGAAGCTCTGTAAAGGTAAATAGAGGTAGAACAATCATTTTCTGCAGTAACTTGCCATGCAGATTCCGAACAATCATTCTTATCTGATCATTCTTCGGAAGGTCTCATGGTCATCATCGAGGCTTTGGCCCTCCATCTTGTTACAAACTCAGAGAAACCCTCCTTCGGCTCTTGACGGGTCGCCTCGAGATCACGAGTTGTGACCTTAATTTGTGTATTGTAAGAGTACTGAGCAATGAAGGCTTCGGCCATCTCCTCCCAATTTTGTTTGACAGAATCTTCTAACTTAGCATACCAAATGACCACTATACCCGACATGGTGCGACCAAAGAGAGATAGCTTTTGTGGTCTAGTTAAGCCCATCGGTCACAAGATATCAGAAAACAATTGCAAGTGGACCATCGAATCCCTGGAGCCGTCAAAATGATCAATGTACGATATCTTAAACTGATCCGGCAATGTAACTACAGAATCAGTGTATCCATCCTCTATGTCCGGGATGAAGTTAACCCCTTGTCCTTTTTTGAACAATTTCTCTAATTTGTTGACTTTGAGCGCAATTGGATCGACTTCGAATTCAAATGGTGCCTCGGTCTGATAAACCAGTGCTTTGAAAACTTGTGCTGGGATTGGCCCTGTTGGATTGCCCTGGTTTTCTTGAACATTGGCAGTATTAGCAGTAGCACCGGGCACAGGGATAGTTACAGTGGGCGCATGGGATGCAGAGGCCGCTGCTGGCTGCAGTTGCTGTTGCTGTTACTGTTGCTGTAGCCTAGTTATAACCTCGGTTTGACAGGTCGTAACCTCGGCTTGACGAACTGCATCATGCTGTAGTGTCTCAACTGTCTGTTGCAAATGATATATTAGTTCCTCCATACTAGCCGGGGGATACTGCGTCATTGGAATAGGTGAGTGGTCTTGTGCTGGACTGGACATAGGTGAGCCAAGCGGTGACTACTATAAGAACTGGACTGGTGAATTTTGTCTGTCCGTTCTTTGCCTTGTAATCGGTGACAGTGAAGCAAACACTAGCTGCTCCTAAACTAGGTCCTCGACCTTACAAAGTCTATCGACACAAGTCCAGAGTACCCAGGGGATATCGGGGCCTTTTGAAGCTATGGTTCCAGGACTACCTACCAAAAGAGAAAACAGATAGCACCTTAGCCCAATTTCACTAGAACAAATATTATCACAGCTGAGTGACTGTATTCCACACTGGATTCTGCCCCAAAATAGATACCAACTGTACCACTGATAAGCACCCCTGTACAGTTTCACTGCAAAGAACATACCAGGTAAAGAGAGCCAAAACACCCCCATGAGAGGGGGTAGGGTTACCCTGTCCTAGTTTTGACAAGATCTAGAGTTCATTATTTCAAACAAGAGGTTTCATGCAATCCTGCACAAGGGTGAGCATTCTGTCATAGTTTGGAATAGTCTCTATGGCTTTTTGATATGCAACTATGTCAAATGGTCAAAAATGGTGCCTCAGCAAGACAACCTAATATACCTTTCACACCTAACACCGAGAAGTGAAAGAAGGATCAAACAGTACAGCGGTAGTCCATATCCAAGGGTTGTGTTCCCATCATGGCAGAGCCCATGACTAGTCAGTCTTTTGGTAAGTCTTTAGGCAAGCCTCTGGCAAACCGTCCAGAAATAGCAGATGGCAAACACAGTGATTTAGGTGCACCACTGCAAATGCAAAGAAACATATAAGTGTAGATAAAATTTCACATCATGAAATTTGAGTCAAGTTCTCTAATTTCTCTAGTAGAATCGCTAGAAACTGTAGCTCGACTTTTCATGCTCCTTTTGGAAGACTAGAAGCCCTACAGTTTGGACTCCCAAGGTTTTGAATCTGATCTCACAAGTGCAATGTGAAATAGATAAACCCCAAAGAGTTCAAATTTGGCAAATCTTTTGGAAAATCGATTTTGAATTAAAAATGCCAAAAATGGACTGTTTTGTCAGATACAGAGTCGCCACTTAAATATTTTTTTTGGAAAATTTAAGAAACCCATGACTCGTGCCAAAGGCCACATGTCCGTCATCACTAAGATTGTCTCGGCTCGGGAACTTAGGTACGAGAGGAGAAGGTCATGAATTGAGCATCCTCTCTCACCCGATCAAAGATCACCCTCTACTAATCATGATTTGAATCTTATTTACATTATATGCTCTTGTTTTGATTATTAGGCTAGCATTACTACGTGATGCGCACATACACTAGTGTAGACTAACTTGCAAGAATTAGAACACTTGATTCATGTTTGTTTTGAAAATTGTTTCGAATATGTACCACTTGAAAAAGTGATCGCATATAAACATTATTCAAATTATTCGAATTCAAGCAACTAGCCTTCATCCATAGGCATTCAAATAGTTTATCAATTAAGCACTTAGCCTCATAGCAAGCATGCTAGACATGGCAACAATCACACTTATGTAATTATGCTAAAGCAATAAAATGCTCACCTAGTACTCCAAGGCAAGCCAAAAGAAATGAGTTAGAAAAAATGTATGCTCTAACTAATGCAACATGATTAATGCAACACATGCGATATGCAATTACTAGGCTCAGCTACTAATATGGCATATGAATCAGTTTGATAGCATGCAGTCTAAGCACGTATTCAAAGAAGTATTAAACTAACAATGCAAGTTAGCATGATGAACTGAGCCTCGGTGTATGCAAACAAGTGGATGCAAATCATGGAGTATGCTAAAAGAAATATGATGTTCTAAAGCTAACCATTGTAAGCAAGTAAATTAAAGGGAGAAAGACGTGGGGGTTGGTAGACATACACGTTATTACAATTGCGCTCTCACGAAGGAGAGTCCGAATAAACTAACTAGCTAACTAATTAAAGCTAAACTAATTAAGTAACTATTACAAACCCAAATGAAAAATTTAGCTAAACTACTTAACTAATTGTTACAACAGATTAATTAACTATTCTAGCTAACAAATTATTACAACAAATCAAAACGAACTAATTATTTACATGAATACAACATGAAAAGTGTGCTAAGCTAGCTATTCTAATTACTCCGCCTCGGGAAATGAGGAATGCTCATACATGCACGAACTTTTCGCTCGAAAAAGCCACTGTTTTTGCTGCCAAATGCCACTGTTGCACAGTAGAACACTTGCACTATTTTCCACCTTAAAACCAATTCTGTTCTGCTTCAAAAGTACACTACTGGATTTTGCACAGGTGGTCGGCAGGCTAGAAGTGATGGCCTACTGTCCACAAAAAGTGGCCTGCCGACCACTGCTGCCTAGTTTTTCTTGCTGCAACAGAGAGCAAGCAGAGCAAGAGCAGAGTATCTGCGAGGGTTATTTGCACAACTTACCCCTCCTTATCATTAAACAACTCAAAGGAGTGGCAAAATTTGATTCACAAGCCATCAACGGATGCAATTTCATTGCATAATGGCTTATGAACCAAAGGGTGCAAGTTCAATAAATGCAACAAAACAAGACTCTCAAAACCACCTCCCTATCATGAATGATCAAGGGAAGTAGTTGACAATGAAACCTTGAACCGTTTTCATCACTAATGAGTATGAAATGACTCAAGACTCAAGGGTTCAATTAATGTCCAATTGAACCCAAACCAAATTATTATCTTACATCATTTTTTAATCACCAATTTTATTACTCCATTTTAGTTACCTTTCAATTCTTTAATCAATTAAGTCCAAAAGTGAGTTTAAGTCTTCTAATGGAAAGAAGTGTCAAACCAAGAGTTGGTTTAAGGCATGAGAGAGATGTCATGCCATTGATAACAAACCCCTACAAGGGATTAAACCATTAAGCATGACAACCTCAATCCCAAACTTAAAAGAACAATAGGTTTGAGACAACTCTCAAAACAAAGCAAAAACCAAGAAAGGATGGAGGTTGTAGAGGTAATTAAAGATGATCACAAGTAAGGAAAGCATGAAAATAAATGCTATCAACTCAAATAGGATGGTGGCTAAGGCCTAGACCACCAAACCTTTGAGGACAATTACACTACAAGCATGCAATACAACGCTCAAATGCAACAAACAGCTAAAAACAGTCCTAAAACAGTGCTAAATTAGTCCTAAAATATGCTAGAATTAAGACAAAAATAGCTAGAACAATAAGCTAAAACATAGAATATGCTAGTATGCAAGACACAAGGAGGGGAGGCTAACCCCTTCAATTTTAGACTTCAAACTATGATTTTAGCCACTGAAATAACTCTGAAAATCAGTGTTTAAAGCCCAAAAGAAGATAGTGTAAAGGTGGGAAACACAAGGGCAAAGGCTTTGAAAGCAAGGTGTAAAGAATGGTGAACCACCCCTCAACCCTTATTGGCCTTAAACCACAAGTTTCAGCCCAAAAATACAGAGCTTATACAGCCCAAAATAGTGGGAAAATAATAGGAAAATGAGTAAATAAAGCAAGAAGATAAGCAAAGCTTTATACCTCATGAAAAGGAGAACCAATTCTAGGTAACAAATCAAGGCAAACACACCCTCAAGAGCTCAAACAAGGCTCAAAGGTACCTCAACTCAAAGATGGTAAGGTTTGGTTTAGAGTGTAAATGCAAAAGCTTACAAAAAGCTAAGAAAATGTAAGAGAGAGAGAGAGAAAGAGAGAGAGAGAGAGAGAGAGAGAGAGAGAGAGAGAGAGAATTTTTTCTTTAAAAATTCTAACTTTCAAAATGGAAGGGGAGGCCTCCTATATATAGAAAACCATGCAACTCCCTTAGAAATACCTATACATACACGTGTAAGAAGGTGCATGCATTTGTGCCAACAGTTGGCACAACTTGTGACATTTTGCTTTCAAGGTCACTCAAGCGAGGGAATCATCGGTCAAGCCTAGAATTATTGCTCCCAAAATCTTGCTGAATTGCAGGCGTGCTCGCTCAAGCGCGGAATGTAAACTTCCAGAAGTTCCACTGTAGCGCTACAAAACTTCTGAAGCTTCTCTTTTTCCGCTCCAGCGAAGAAGTTGTCACTTGAGAGAAGTCTCTTGATTGTGTCTGGTCACTTGAGCGTTGGAAGTCTCACCCGAGCGAGGCTTGCGATATTAGCTTTTTAAACATAACGATTCTAGATCATTCTTGCACACCACCTTTTCTATTCTTCATCTCTTCTCTCTCCCTCTATGAAACCCTAAATTCCTACCATTCAATACCTCTCCTACCATTGAAATCCACCTGAAATCTCTTGCTAGGGGCAAAATACACTTAAAGATTATCATTATCTACCGATTGGATCGTGGGTTTGCGATAGAATCGTGAAGGAGCTTGGATTTTGGCTTGATATTTGAGGTAGGGATACTTTTATCTTTGTATTTCTTCATTGTTGAAGGGATTCCATCGCAATGTGTGTGATGTGTGAACTAATTTGGGGATTTTATTAGATTAAACCATTATTACATATATGTCTAATCTCTTGTTTTATGATTTGTTTGAAATTTCTCAATTCCCTCTCTAAATATGAATGTAAATGTTGTTAAAACTTAGATTGGTGAGAAAAAAGAGAAAACCGCCAAAGTTGATAAGACCCTAAGTTTCTATTTGGATAGAAATTACTTGATATAATGAAATTTTCTTTTGATTCATGGAAATTGATGAATAATGGAGAGATGAAATGTGGGTATTGATGTAGTTAAAGAAATGGTGACTTGAATGTTATTGTTCTTTAAGTTTTATGTGATGTTTATCTATGATAATGTTTGATGTTTCATTGTGGGATTGAAATGTGATTGAATGGTTGAGAATGCATGAGTCCATGTGTGAGTTGGTGATGAGTAAGGGTGGTGTTGTGTTAGTACCCGCGCGGGGAGTTTGAAAAGGTGCCCAAATGCCCTGTCTAGGCTTATCGTTGGATGAATGTGGGAAAATATTTTTGGGTGTCCACACAGTCCTGCTGTATAGTAGCCGGCGAAAGTGGAAAAAGGGATGATTTTCTTAGGGTGCCCACTTCCCGCCGTATAGTAGCCGGCGAATGTGAAAAGTAAAAAGGTTGTTCTCAATTACACTAATGTAGAGGAAAGTGTGGCTTGATTTCCATGATTGTCGATACTAAATTATTGTACATGATAATATGAGTTGCACTTGCCACATTATATTATAGTGTTTCATTATGAATTGTTGACGGTTTCTTGTGAAAGCAAATTTTATTATAATGTTTTATCACATAGATGCCATAATCTTGTTCAAAGGATTAGATACCTAGATAAATGTATTCCTACTGGGCATATAGCTCAACCCTAATTTATTTTTCAGGTGTCGATGAAGGTCAACCTCATTGAAGGTTTGGATCAAGCAATAGCTCCATTTTCTTTTGGGGGAATTAATTGAAGTTAAGAGCTTTTGGGCTGTTTTGTATTTATTTTGGGATTTGTAACTGAACCTTCATATGTATTTTGTAATGTTGTAGGCCCACTGGGCTTATGGCTTGTTAAGTCATCTAGTTTGTTGAAATGAGTCTTGTACTTCGAACATTGTGGGAATGTATTCATAGAATTATAATCACTCAACCCTTAGTTCAATGAGAAAGATGACCCTTTTGGGGATTTCATGATCATGTTATTATCGTATATTTTGGTGTGATTTATCAGGGCATTACACAGCTGGCAGAAAAATATCTGCAAAAACACACTTGTGGCCAGCAGGCCACATCAATGGCCGACAACCTGAAGCAATGGCTAGCAGCCAACAAAAGGGGCCGACAAGTTATAAGAAGTTGCAGGCTTGAAGAACTCTCTGGGTTTGGTCTAAAAATAAGGCAATAGGTGTGCAGGGCTCGAAGGCTCAAAGCTGTGACATTCCGCTGAGGACTTTGAGCACTTAACAAGCATGCACTCATCATTGGGTGTGTAAACGATGACATCCAAGTCATAAGGGCAATCAAAAATGGGGTGTCTATAGTCTCTGACCTTAATGGATGGGGTCTAGGGCTCTACCGCATGAAAAATAGAGGGCTTAGAAAACCCCCAGACCTTGGCTTTTTGGATTGCGGTTGATCAAATGCTTGGCCTCGGCAGGCCTCTTCTCGGCAGACTTCTCTATGTCGGCCAATTTAAAAATTGGCACTATGTCCTCTGATTCTACCTTGGTGGTGCTGGGTTTGGCCTTAGCTCTTTTAACTCTTTTGATCTTAGGTTTTGGCTGAGATTGAGAAAGAGTAGAGGAATGGACCGACACCACGCTGGGAATGTGGGTAAGTAGGTCATCCATAATGATTTTAGGGCAACCCATTTCTTTGGCGATAGCAGCAATAGTGACCTTGGTGCCAAAACGGATTGCTGGAAGGACAATGGGAGGGTTAGCAGCGTATTGTGCCGATGTCTCAGATTCTCGGCGTCAGTGACTATGAGTTCTGCCAGCAGGAGCAGAAATTGGAGCTTGACGTCGGCGTTGGCACTGGGATGGAGGAATTAGCTGGGGGAAAAAGTTGATGGTTGGTTGGTAGGAATAGAGGCTTGATCTAGCCATGGAGATGAAGCAGTTGAAGGAGTGGTGATGGATGAAGGAGATTTGCTCTTTCTAGGGACGTCGGGCAGAGGGCTCCTGTACGTAGGGATGAAGTTGAGGAGGACTGGAGCCTTGTGCACTTCAATAGGTAAGCCGAGAAAACGCACCAGATCCTTGCTTGGCACGTAGAATTGATGAAAATCCTTTTCGGGCTGAGGAAGGGCTGCAAAGACACAAAGAGAACATTAGAAGTAGAAAAATAGTAAAGTAAAGCAATAGAGGAAGGGAATTTGGGAGGGGGCTAGGTCCTTACACTTGTCATCCCTAAAAACTTCGTGGTGTAGGGGAGAAGAGGTGAAGTTCATCATCTGGCGTGAACTTCCAATTGCCCGAGACAATTAGGTAGTCGTCTGCCGCGCCTTTATTAGAATCCGGGATATCGGCTATCAGTTTGTATTTAGTAGATCTCGGCTTGAGGTAGTAGCTGTAGCCTTTGGGGGTTTTTAAGCCAGACATTGTATAGCAATACTGGATATCAAAGAGGGTGATTCTGGCATTCTGCTGACGTGCCAGTTCTGCAATGCCATTGATGATCCTAAAAGAGTTAACAACTAGCTGCATGGGATTGAGTTTATAATAGTGGAGGACCTCCCTAAAGAGGATATCTAGGGGAAACTTAACTCCTCCTTCAACAATAGAGACAACTAGGAATGACATGTAATCCTGACCAGGCATAATGAGTCGTCTTTCCCAGCCAACCTCAGATGGACATCGGCCGGGATGGAAAACTCTTGCCGGAAGTACTCTAGTTTGGTCGGGTTGCCTATTCTCCACCTGAACATACCCATGATGTCGGCTTAATGAAGATTGGTGCAAAATGTTAGAAAAGAGTGGTTGGTATATGTTTAAAGACCTTGGCTAAACCCTAAACAAGTACTGGGGCAAGGATTTTGAAGATCTTAAGGGAAATTTGTTTCAGTTTTGCTTAGGTATATGGGTTCTATGGCAAATCCCAAACCTAGAACTACAGAAACGGAATTGAAGGTAAAAATCTGGAAATACAACAAGAAAAGCAAAAAAAAAGGTATGGTTCAGACAGTAACCGAGATTCAAGAATAAGGAAAGTTATAACTCTACAGTACAAATGCGAAAATGTGTGCAAGAGTGTGCACAAGAACCATAAGCAATACGATGCATATAACAGATTCAAGAACAAGAAATGATGACCAAAACATGAAGGTAGAAATAGAGTACAACTATGAATACACGGTCTCAAGGACAACAAATGCAGTATAAAAAGCATATGGCAAGTTCAACGCATTAAAAGAACAGTACAAAATTGAAAATGAAAACAAGAAATTAGAAATTTACCGGTTGTAGCTGAGAATGAGGACACCGGTTTGAGGTCCACCGGAGTTGGACGGTGACTACGAGTGGAGTAGAACGATGGGTGCTTTGACTGGAGGTGATGGATGGAGCAATTGTAGGAAGCTTGAAGAAACGACAATGGTGGATTGGGAGTTTTGTTTTAGAGAGAGAAAACTTGAGGAGAGTGAAAACAACAAAATAAGAAGTAAAGTGACGAAAAAAGAGAAAGGAGTTTTGTCAATAAAAGCCAAAGACGGCAAAATGTAATTAAATGCCTTGGACGACGTGCTTGTCAGGCAGCATGTGCAGAAGCAATGCGACCTGATAGCGCATGTCAGGTACGGACCAATGAGGAACATACGCGTGGAGGAAACGGTTGAGAAAACCATGCGTGATAGCTCATGCACAGATAAAACTCTTGGAGTTCTTGATTTAATGAAGCAAAAACCTCAACTAGAGGAACAATCTCAGTTAAGGAACTCAAGGAACTTGGTTCTTGGTTCCTGGTCATTGATAGAGATAGACAGTTGAGTCTTGAGTACTTGAAACCGACGGGTCATGATCTCGTTCGAAGGAAAGAATGAATTTTAGCCGACGTTCTATAGGAAGAAACGATGTAGGTTTCATCATCTCAAGTTGCCGAGGTAATAGAACCTAGGGGACAGTTGTGTAACATATTTTGTGAGTGACAGCACGTGGCCAAGGTGATGCCGAAGTGTCAGCCGAGGTGCCACGTGGTATGGTCTTGATGCCGAGGTGATCTCGGCTAGGCCGAGGTTATCTGCGGAGATACCGGAATCCAGAATAAACAAATAAGGGACAAGAGTCCTAAAATAGGGGAGGATCTCAGTCTAGATAAAGATAGAGCTCTCAGGGAGTTTATTTCTATCTAGCTGAGAGTCCAGGATGGACATTGAGCTTGAGTCCATTGAAGTGAGGCATCTACAGGGATCAGGTCAGTACTGGCTATAAAAGCAGGGCACCCTCGTGGGTCTCAAGTATGTTTGATATATTGAGAGCAATAAGTTCTTTCTTGTGATTTGAACACAATTAGCTATCTTTGAGAGATATTTGATTACTGACTTGAGCGTCGGAGTGCCTCGAGTGGACGAACCACCGCCGAATTCTTATCTTTCTGTAATAGGTTGTCCAGGCTTAATCTATTATGTCGATGCTCTCTAGCTGAGTTCCCCCTTTGGTTGTGTGGTTAGAAATCAACACCCACAACTATTACTAATGTTCATTGGTTAATGATGTTCTACATTATATATAGTTGTAGACGTCCCCGAACGCCCCGGGAGGGTGAGCTCCCGTTCCGTTCATTTTGGGGTCACTACAGCTCAGGACTCTCAAATTTGTCACGGTTCTAAGTCTGAACCAAAGAGTCCAAATCCGGCAAATCGTTTTGAGAAAAAAGATTTTTTGAAAGAAGTGCCAAACACGGACTGCTGTGCCAGATACAGAGTCGCCACCTAAATATTTTATTTTGGGAAATTTAGGAAACCCTGACTCGTTTGCCTAAGGCCACGTGTCCGTCATCACCAAAGTTGCCTTTTTTCTTTTCTTTTTTTAAAATAATAGTTTGGTGATTTTTTGTTTGTTATATTGAAAGTGAGGATTCAAGATCAATCTTTAATTCTTATTGAAGTAAAGCTTATTGCTAATTAAAATTTAAACAAAGGGTCAGGAATATATATATATATATATATATATATTGATTTGGTGACTGAAAGGTAAGGTTTGTTCACGTCGAAAGCATCTTGCTCTTGTGAATTCAGTAGGAATTGATGGTTTTCATCTTGGTATTGCATTGGGATATGTTTCTTTATTACTTATTTTTATTTGAGAATCTTTTATCTTTCATTTGTGAATTCTGAATTTTTGTTGATTCACTTTCATAGAGAAGTAAGCATGCAGGTTCTCTTATAAACATTTTCACAAACACCTAGTAGGTGCATTCAAAGGCTACAAACCTATAATCAATATATAAATCACAAAGCAAACTCTAGAAAGAAAAAAAAAAAGCGGACCATGAAAGCCAAACCTCAGGTGAACATAATTGAGAATAAACCTTCATTTATTTCTCTTCTCTGGTTTTCTATAGATAGGCCTCAATTAAGGTAACTTCTGTGAAAAAGAACATATTTGTGCGACCTGAATGAGGTGCAAATGCAAACTCAAAATGCAGACATCTGGGTATTCTTTTATAAGTAGTGCAAGCTTCCAATTATTTGTCTACAAGCGGTGCACCGAACAAAGAAGGTTCTAGGAGAGACCACAGACAGACCGATTAGTGGGAAGCAAGACTTGGATCATCTGGGTTGGTTGTCCATTTGGTACCCACAGAAACACTCCTCCTCACCCACATGGAAGAAGCAACGTGAGGCACATCATCTTTAGAAAACATACAATACAGAAAGTTGAGAAAACAGAGATTCAGATAATTGGACAGGCTGCGATTGCAGGCTTTCTTTGAGCACATGGCGCACCAAGAAGACAATCAAGCAGTACAATTGTCTCTTGGAAAGAGTTAGGAAGCAAGCAAGAGTGTTAGACGCTTAGCAGCAGCCTGCAGGAAGGAGTTAAGAATTTGTAAGAGGAATGATGGAATTTGTTTTCTTTTACTGTGTGTGGCTAATTTGAAGCCCAGGTGGCCAGCCCAAATCTGCAAGGAAAGAGCCCTTACAAACCAAAGAAATAGCAGAGTTACACCAAGAAGCAGTAGCATTGCACCATTCTTACATACTACTTTTTATATAGGTTACGTTCTGGAAAATTATTCAATAATCCCAAAACACTACGTGACTATACTTCAAGTCAATCATCAATTACTTAGCCCCATGTTGTTCTTCCATCCCTAACATGAATCGTGGGCCCTTACTCCTCTCTACTAATCAAAACCTTATGGAACACCACGTGTCCATACTCCGAGAATAGTAAATAATCACCCATTAGGTTCTGGATTAGAGTTAGGTTCGTACATGTACTAAATGGAGAAATATGGGACTCAAGTATAGGTTCAACTAAATAGATTCCATAATAATTGGCATTTTTCATCGGAAACTATTTGAAAATATCATTAGTTATTAATTTTTAGCTATAATTTAAAAATTTTATCACAAAAAAGTCACTAATTATAAGTTTTAGCGACAGTTTAAAAAACTTGTCACAAACAAATATCACTAATTTTTAACTTTCAGCGACAGTTTGAAAAATTCGTCAGAGAAAAACGTCACTAATTATAAGTTTTATCAACAATTTATAAAAATCGTGACAAAAAAATTTACTAATTGTCAATTTTTAGCGACATATGAAAAAAAATCGCTATAAAAAATTGTTTTTAGCGGTGATTTTACCATGACTTATTTTTAATAGGACTTGATAGAAATCAAGTTTAATTATTATGACCAATCAGTAGTTTACCGGAGAAATATTAGCATGCCTTGTTTGGCATCCTGTTTTTTGGCTAAGATAATCAATAAAGATAAAATAGATTAAAATAACTAATAAGATAAAGTGTCACATTCTTAATATCAATCAATCATTTTTTTATCTCACAAATATCTATTTAACTAAAAAAAAAATAATCTAAGGTTGCGTTTGGTAGAGTTTTCTAAATATGATTTGAGAAAAGAGTTGTATTTTGAGTTTGTGAATTTTGGAATTATGATTTGAGTGCGGAAAATTTGTTTAGTGAATGAGTTTTGAAAAGAGTTTTGAATTGAGTGGGAAATTTTTGATGTGACATATAATATTTGATACAAAACTTACAACTCATAACCAAACACATAACTCAAAATTTTATTCAAAACTCATAAAAAAAATTTTAAAATTCAGAAAATGTTTTTTATTGAATATATAAAAATTAACATGTGTCAATTGCAACAAAAAAAAATGCACTGTTCCGATCAACCGACCGAACGACCGATTAGCCCAAATTTTTCCGCCTTAGATAGAGTTTTCAAAAGTGAGTATAGAATTAATTTTTGAAAACTGTAAACAAACACGGTGTCCAAAACAAAGCTTGGAACTAACGTTCCAAAGCTCTACCAAACAGAGCCTAACTTTGGCTTGTTTTGGAAAGTGGCTTATAAGCTTTATTTTTTAATTTATTACAAAAAGACATGTAAAAAGTAGAAGGGTAATGTAATCTAAATAAATCATGTGAAGTAAGTTAAAAAATGTTTTTTTTTTTTATAAAAGAAGTGTAAAAAAATAAAAAAGTGATGTGAATAAAAAAAAAGTCAAAAAAATTTAAAAATTGAATTTTAACTATATTGCCAAAATAAATTAAAATAAGTAAAAAATAAAAAAAAACAACTAAAATACTAATCAAGTTTCCAAACTGAGGCCACATCAAATTATGGCCCAATTTGACAAGATGATTAAAAGTCAAAAGTCAGCTTTTAACACATTTTGTGTCACATTGTTTTTAACATTTTTTACACATTTTTCAAAAAAATTAAAAAATTAATTTTTAATCATCTTTTCAAAACACCCTAAGAAGTTGAAGTATACTACTACGATATTTCAATGGTAGACACCTTTCGGTCATGGAGGTCAAATAGATAAAAATTGTGGCGCTGTTTTTAAGCCTTACTTTTTTAGGGACATTTATTTATATTATATTTAATTCAAATGATTTTTTTTATATTTTTGTTGGCTTTTTTGGCTTTTGAAGGTTAATATTGTAATTTTAAGCGTGCCAACAAGGATCAATTAGTCTTTACAGAAGATTAATTGCCAACCAATTATCAGATGATTGTGTTTTAGTTCTATCAGCCTCAATAAAGAGGACTTTTATTAGTGGCTTGTTTAGGAGAATTTAGTAAATAACAATTAAGCGAAGAATTATTTCAGAATTTCATTAAGTAAAATGAAAAATTTACAATGATTTGACCTAGCCTTGTAGAGGTTTACAGCAACAAGCTATTTGAAACTACTCCTATGAATGAAGTGCAGTATAAGAATTTGAAGTACAGAAATGCAAAGAACTGTAAAAACTGGAAGGGAAAATAAAGTAAATAAAGTTGGTTTTTTGATTTGAGTCTGGATTCCTCATTTTAGGGCCTTCTCTGCTATTTATACTTCTCAGTGATAACCGTTGAAGTGGGCTTCTAATCATCAAAATGTCCTCCCATGATTGCTAAATATGCTTTCTCATAGTCTGTCCCAATACGCCACATTTGCAGTTAGGCTTCCCTTCTGATTTTGAATTTGAACTTCGTGAGTAACCGTTAGGCCACATCTCCTTATATCCCTCGATCGTTCCAGTGCTACGCAGACCCATTATTATCAATACGGGCTGACACGTGTCTGACTATGGTTGACAACTTGTATTAACTCCCAAAATTGCCCTCTTCATGCCACCTGTTGAATTGTGATTGGCTTTTACAAATTATACAGCAACATTACCCCTCGCACTAATATACCCAATACTTGGTGATATTAGTTGATCAAGTCACTTTACCCACGTCCTAGGACGTGCATGGGCTTTGCATTTTCTTAGAACTGCAACCAACGTCTATCATTGCAATGTTTGTACTGCATTAATTCCTCTTCTACGCCTTGAACATTTCCCACTATATGAGCATTCGAAAAGACTGATACAATCCTCATGGCCAAGCAAACCTTTTCTTACATTGATCGAGCATACGAGGAGTCTATGGAAGATGATTATAGGTGTCGAAAGAATCTCAATGCATTTATTGTTTATACATATCCGCCTCCATTTATGCAAGTTATGGAAGCTTTTGCAACGTACCAACCTCTAGACCCGACGTTTGCCAATTACGAACCCTTAGATCAAGTATTTGCAAAAATGGATCTCGGAAACTCTTTGTCTGCCCTATCATTTTCTACATGGGACACAGCTGCTTCTTTCTCTACCCCACCAACCTCTGCATGGGACACAGCTGCTCCTTCTTCCTCCAGGTCTACTGGCTTGGGAAACTGGCCCGAACTTGATGAATCTGAGCTAAGAGAGCAAAGTCACCATCGATTCGTTAAATTCACTGATCCTCTGTCTATTCCTCATTTTTCTCAAAACTCGGTGGTTTATCCCTATGTATCCATCGATCCCTGACGCAGTTTGGAGGACAACTTACTTGTAACGTGGTACATATCTTCCATGCCTACGAAGATAGTGCGATCAACTCCTCATTTAGAGGAAGCACAAGGATACAACCCGTCATTCTTAACCAAGAAGGCAAAATCTTGCTCTTCTGACTGGTTTGAATGTGTGAATAACCCCCAGTTCCCTTCTTCCTTTGGGATGGACCCTCCTGCACCTCCTCTTCCTCAAAACCCTCACTGGATGGAAGAATTGAAACTTACTCTCTTTGAGAATCAGTTTCTTCCTTCCTACCAATCTCCAGATCTTCCCACTATATTTGAGCGATACCAAGCTCAACTTTTGCTTGCAGCATTTTCTCATTTGCCCTTCAATGTTCTTGGAGGTGACATTCCTCTTAAGAACTTTCAATGGGCTTGTGACATTATGACTCGGGGTCATGTCATCACCCTCATTGCTTAAGCAGAACTTCAAATGTTCTTGGATTAACTCCCACTTCTTCTCCATTGGTACCAAACTTCTTTTGCTACTACTCAATCTTTGGACAAGATCTCGGCCCATTGAATTCAAACTCAGTATAAAGTAGAGAATCTTATCAACGAATATAATGACTTCAAGAATAAAGATTCTGCATACTGGGATGATCTAGATATGGATGAGATGGAGCAAGGATTGAAGGAAATAGAGTTCGAAATGAAAGTTGAACAACTTTTCCATTAAATAAGAACATATCAGCTACAGCAACCCAGCTTGGATAGGATAGAGGACAGAATAAAAAAGGAACATAAATTCATTGACCACTGTCGGAGTGAATTTCATGACCTTGTTATTCTTTATATTCCTTATTTTTATGAAATTGAATTTTTAGCTAAGAAGGCTTTCTAATGTAATTATCTTCATATCAATAAAACTAGGTTTTTCTTTCTTTATTCGGCATGGTTTGGTTTTATATTCCAATTGCATACTTGTGACCATTCTATTTGCCTAAAGCAAAGAAAATCAGAGCTTCGAATTTACCAATTTTGTCCTTCGAAATCTGATTTGAACATTTCCAATGGAATACTGGAAACCTAATTTGAATTTCTCCAACATATGGAGTATAATTGACAATCTTTGCCTTAGGCCTCCTCATTCCAATCATATGGTTAACATAATCAATAGTTTTGAATTAACTATGTTTGCTTCGAAAAAACAGTCTACGTGTTTCGAAGTATGGAAACTTCCCTTAGGGATTGCACTGTTTTATTCTTAAAGAGTGAGTCCCTTTGGGTTCTTTCACTGCTTAACCAAATATTGGTTTTTTGCAACTTCGAAGTCTAAAACAAACAAATTCTAGTTGCAAAGTATTTCAAATTTTACTTTGAAGGATTTTACTTTCAACAAGAAACCTAAAAGCAAGTCTTTAATCCCCTTAAAGCAAGTCTTTAATCCCCTTGGAGCAAATAAGCACCTGAGCATTCTTGTACTCTTAGGTATGAAACGTGTTTCAAAGTCAACTTCTTGCTTTCGAAGCCCTAGCTGGATGTTTGTCATCTGGTTTTGGAGCCAAACCTTGGCTTCGAAGCCAAATATTTGATTTTGAAGCCAATATGAATGTTTGAGATACGTTTCCCTCTCAAATGATCACTCTTGAGAGAAACTTTTCATATTCGTACCTTCAGTATTTCTTATGAATTTTACCCATTTAAACTGATTGGGCATCTTTCGGACAGAAATGTATAAAAACCCTTTCCTTTCGTGCTTTTAATTTACTTGCTCGCCCAACACATAAACCCTTCAGTTCTATTGATCTCTCCTCTTCTTTACCCTTCGTCCTCTGAAAACTTCTATCAATGGCTTCTTCCTCCTTGAAGATACTACTCGTGGAGTGCATGAATCTATTCATAGCTTTAAAGAGGATCATTGTTGAAGAGTGTAAGAAATACAAAGCTAGCGAGAAAAGTGCTATCAGTGGGCGCATTTTCATTCCCTGTCGCTATGAGCAACATGAATATGTGCTTGGGCCTATTTTTAAAGAGGCCCCTACTCAGCTTCCAGCTCTATACCCGCGTTTTGAGAACCACTGCCTCCTTTATGAAGGTAGTCTCGATTAGGGAAGCTGGAGAGTAAACCGACCCTATCGCTGCTGGCCCAAAATAAGACCAGAATGGGAGGAATTGTATGATCAGGTCGTCTCCGCTAGGACACTGGATCTCCAGGAACTTTACCTCTTCGACGCCCTTCAACTATCCAAGTTCACTATTTCGGAGGACCCATTTTAAATACTACTGCTCTTTGTTTTTGGAATTCTGCTTTCAATTTCTTCCAATTTAGATATGGTATGATGGCCCCTATTGTCTTTGACATCTACCATCTGTTAGGGTTATCCCCTATTAGTACTCCCTTTGGTCCAGACTACCCTAACCTCAACATCCCTTTTTCTTTTCCCCCTCTGAACTCATCCTATAGTGACTTTGTCAAGGCTGAGAACAAAAAGGAAGGCCCTGTGACTGATAGGGAATTCTTTTCTATAGGCTTTGCAAATTCCTCTTCTGTACTTCTTCTCAGAGGATTATGCTTGAGTTTGCCTCTCTTGCCAAAGCCTTTGTTTTGTATAAAAAGGTGGCCTTAGCTCCATATGTTTTGGGCCATGTCTACAGAGCTTGTTCCATCTTTTGTGAAAAATCCATGGATGCCAATCAAGGAGGCCCATTTTGGATACTCCAACTCTGGCTTTTTGCATACTTCACTGATTGCGCTCTAAATGTCTAAAGTTTTTAATGCCAAACCCTACCACTTATGGCATGAAGGTAGCCAATGTCTCTCTTTATCCTTCCAACTTTGCCTTCTACTTTTCTTTTTTTACCAACTCCCAGCTTCTCCTTCTTCTCACACCTTCTTTTGTCCCTTCGAAGCCAATATTAGCCCAGCCTAGTTGAGGACCTTTTTGAGTGATAGGTCTTGCTTTAGGCCTTAGCACAAAGATATGTGGGCTTCTATTTTGATCCCGAGAGAGCTATTCATTGGCACTATGAACCCTAGAGCTTTTAAGTGTATCTCTGAGCCCTATTGCCCTACCCAATTTGCTAGGTAATTTGGACTCTCTCAGGGGATACCTATCCTTCTCTGTAGTCAGTCCAACTCAAACCTCGCAAGCAGAGAACTGAAAACTCCAAGATTCAAATTAGAAGAGGCAACCTCCAAGTTTATCCAATATTTAATTGATTTTGAATACCTACCCTTCACTCCCCAAAGCAATACACTGAAAATGTACAAGAATTGGTGGACAGCCAATATGGAGGTGCACTTGGCCATCTCTCCTTAAGATCTATTAGTGGTACTAGATGTGCCTCAAGCCAAGTCCAAGGGGACTGGAGTTATTATTTCCTCTACTGCTCATGCTACCCCAGCTCTTACTCTTGCTGCCACAAAGTCTGCTCCTGCTGCCTCACCTCTTTCTAGAGTCACTAGAGCTGCGTCGAAGAAAGGTACGCACTGCTGCTCCCTTTCTTTTCTTTTCCTTTATAATGCTTTTGTTTTTTACTTATAGTTCCTTCTTTGGTGTAGGTGTCTGACATGGAAACTCTCCTCAAACAATTCAAGCTTTAAACCTCCTCAAGAACAAGTAGCAACAACAAAGGAAAAGAAAACTCTTACTTGATCCTGAAGAGGAGGTATTTGAGGTTTACATGGAAGAAGAGGAAGCAGAGAAAGAGTAGGAGACAACATTAAAAAGAAAGAAGAAAATGCCGGTCTCTCTCTCTAATTTCACTGGGGATTCCATTCATGAAACATCTGCTAAAGCAGTGGAAGTGGAACACTCCAAAGAGATCATTGTATTCTAGAGCGCTGAGAAGAGGAGACAACAGCAAATACTTAGGGATGAAGCTACTGCTGCTGATGCACTCCAAAGAGAAACTACAAGGAGGCAACAAATTGCTAAACATTATACCCTTCGTAGTTCTCCAAGCACTGTTACCATTTCTGAAATTGGTAATTTCCTTTCATGTCTCTAGTAATTTCCTTTCACAAGTTTTCAGTAATGAAACTTAACATTGCTTCATATTTCTTATTTTGCAACAATAACTACTCTACCTTCTTCTTCGATAAGGACTTCTTCAGTTTTATCTGAAGTTGAAAGACTATTAGAAGCACCCTCAAAAAAGAAAAAGAAGGCTGACACTAAAGTGCCTCTAAGTGTAGAGCCCATTCAGGCAATACTCTCACTTCCTGGCTCTACACTTTTCGCATCTTTTTTTAGGCAAAGCATTCCTATATGTTTATCCTTTGGCTTAACTCCATATCTTTCTCTTCTAGCCTTTAACTCAGCCCAATTTATTCTCCCTACAATCCTTGCTGCTCCTTCTCCTCCTGATGAGATCCCAATTATTACTTCATTGCCAATGATAGCTGATTCTTTCAGAGAAGATACTAGTAGCTCACCAATTCTTTGTCCACCATCACTACCCAGTTCCAGCCCTTCTTTTCTTGACCTACTGGTGGCCAGGACTATGGAAACTGCTAGGGACACTTCATCCTTCTCTCCTATCCCTATGCAGTCATCCCTTCCTTCCACTAGAGCCCTTTCTGTACCACTAATGTCAATGGAAGAGATGGACATTTTTTAGGCTAGATTGGCTAGCCTTTTTGACATGCCTTCTACCATTCCAGGAGCCAGTCATGAAACTGAGCCATTGGTTCTGGCTGACTTGCTCTTGAAAATTTTTAAGAGTTCTTCAATCATCAGTAGGGCTTCCTTACCTTCACTGGACTTGGGTATCTGTTTGGAGTTGCTGACATTATTCTCGAGGATCCCATTCGAAGCCTTGCAAAGACCTATTATCAAGAATGGTTTCCTTCAGTGCTGCAAGGTCATTAAGCAATCTAACATGGCTATTTTAAGTCACTTGTCTCAGGCAGCAGCTACCATAGATTTTTATGTCAACATCTGCCATGTTGCCAAAGCTACAGAAGAAAAATTGTTGAGAGACCAGGAATTTGTTTCCCATATACATGCCGAGGTGTCTGAATTGAAAGAAAAACATTCCTCTATCTCTCAATTTCGAACCCAACTTTTGGAGAAGAAAGCTCAATTAGAGGAAGAGTTATCAACAGTTAACCTGGCTTTAGATCGAACTGCTACAAAGCTGTAAATCACCAACCAAGGGCTGGCTGATCGAAGGTATAAGATAACTAAAGCCATTCAATTGTTTCCATCCCTTAAGAGTAGAGAATCAATTGTAAGGGAACAACTAAAACATTATACTGACTTTTGAGCCAATCTATAGCTGCATGTACTTAACTCCTTATGAAATGAAATCTTTATTTACTATTTGAGTGTTTTCATGTTTCTCTTGTTTAGCATTTTCTATACTCCTTGTGTTTCCCATACAGTTGGATAATAAGGTTTCAAGTACCTACCATTAATTTTCTTAGGGTGTACATACCCATTCAAATTTCTCAAATGATATGCTCTCCAAGACAAGACTCTATGAACTTGATATGGTCCTTCCCAATTAGGTGACCATTTTCCAAACTTATGGCTTTTAATTCCTATTGGGAGTATTGTCTTCCATACCAAATCACCTTCATCAAAGCTAATGTGTTTCCCATACAGTTGCTTTCTTTTTTTGAAAAAGAATGCTATTCAATGCCAAAATTCTAGCTTCATCCATATTTTCTAATTCCAAGAAAATGCTCTGATGGTACTGCTCAGGAACTAAGTGATCCTAGTATCTTACCCTCAAGGACTTAATGTTAATTTCTACAAGGAACACTGCATCATGCCCATATACTAAGGCATAAGGAGTAACTCTTGTACTTGATCTTGGAGAAGTCTTATAAGCCTATAATACATCCAACAACAAGTTATGCCAATCCCTAGGATTGTCTTTCACAACTCTCTATATTTTTTTTTTCAAAGACTTATTGGATGATTCTGCCTGACCATTTGCTTGTGCATAATAAGGGGTGGAATTAACAAGACTAATTCCAAACTCTGCCACGAAAGACTTTACCATCTTTCCATCAAATATAGTCTCGTTATCTACTGTTGTGGTCTGTGGGACGCCAAACCTGTGAATCAAATCTTTAATAAACTCAATAACTTCAGTTTGGTCTACAGCCTTATATGGTTTAGCTTCGACCCACTTAGTGAAGTAGTCTGTGGCCACTAAGATGAAACAATGGAGCTTTGAAGAAGGTGGATGTATTTTTCCTATCATATCCATAGCCTAACCTCTAAATGGCCAGGGCTTCACAACTGCATATAAATTAGTTATTGGTACATGTCTTATCAGGCCATGCTTTTGGCATGCGTAGCAACCTCTAGCATACTCCATGCAATCTTTAAGGATGGTTGGCCAATAGTAGGAATGCCTTTGAAGCAACCATCTCATATTCACACCAGGCTGATGGGCACCACAAATGCCTTTATGAACTTCAGTCATGGCTCTTAATGCTTTCTTCGGCCCTAGACATTCTAATAACAATCTATCTGCTCCCTTTTTGTAAAGAGCATTACTATACACTATGTATTGCATAGATTGTAATTTGGTCTTTCTACTAGCTTTCAAAGATGAGCCAATTAGGTACTGCATTATTAGATGCCTCCAATCTTGATCTTGTAAGTCATTATGATTGACTTCAAACACCACATTTGTTTTAGTTAAAAGTGGTATTAATTTTTGATATGTTGCTTGACTTATATTCATTTTAGTGTCATCCCTTCTCTTGAAATTCGAAACTTTCTGAGCTACATCATTGGCTTTGTTATTCATGAATCTTGGGATATAAGTCACATTTGCTATCTGAAACTGAGAAAACAAATGTAATGCAACAACATAGTATGACAACATGCTTGCCCTTTGACATTTGAAAATTCTTTTCACTTGGTTAACCACCAATTGAGAATACCCAAATATATCAACTACATGAGCTTGTAATCCAATAAGCATTTCCAATCCCGTTATCAAAACTTCATATTCAGCTTGATTATTGGAACAAGTAATTTCATCAACTCTGAAATCATGTGTGGTTTCTATCCCCTGTAGTGACTTAATTACAACACTAATTCCAATCAGACCATTTGCCTTTGACCCATCGAACCACATCTGCCATGGCTCAACATTGATCATACCAAGATCCATTATCTCCTGGCTTTTTGTTTGACAAGGATGATTTGCCAAAAAGTTAGCCAACACTTGTCTTTTTACTGCCTTTTGGAGAACATATTCTAGATGAAACTCTGACAAGGCCAATATCCATTTGCTAATTCTTCCTCTCAACATTGGTCTAGATAACATATACTTAACCAAGTCTGTGGTTGCAATTACCAAAACAACATTAGGCAAAAGATAATATCTTAATTTTATTGCAGCAAAATACAAAGCAAGACACAGCTTTTCAACAGCTGAATATTTACATTCACAAGAATTTAAAAACCTACTAAGGTAATAAACAGCTTGC